>JAGXJF010005415.1:0-27500 GCA_019208055.1 Stipa capillata
GAGATTATATTTCGATGGGTCAGTTTGTGGCAATGGCCAAGGTGTTGGCGTTGTTTATATATCTCCTTATGGTGCTGTTTTTGAAGCCTCATGCCGCTTAGAGTACTTTTGCACAAATAATCAGGCCGAGTACGAAGCATTGTTATTCGGTTTAGAGCTTCTAATTGCTATAGGTGCTACACATATTGAGGCCTTCAGTGATTCGTTGTTAGTAGTTCAGCAAATATCCAAGGTTTATCAATGTCTCGATGAATCACTTAATATTTATCTCGATAAATGTCTAGGTATAATTTCTACCTTGGATTGCTTTAGCATTGCTCATATACCTAGACAATAGAATTGGATTGCAAATGAGTTGGCGCAACAAGCATTCGGTTACCATGTTGATCGCGGTATGTTTCATATTTGTCAAGAGCCGATGCTTGGTCCCGACTACGTAAGTAAAGCTGAACCGGAGCCCGCCGCTTCGGTCACTAGTGAGAAGCCTAGTATAGGTGACAACGAGGATTGGAGGAAGCCCATCATTGCTTATTTACAAGATCTGGGTAAGAAGGTGGACAGGACCATTTGGCGGATGGCTTTCAAATATACATTGATTGATGATGATTTTTATCGCCAAACGGTCGATGGTGTTCTTTTAAAGTGCTTGGACGAGGACCAAGCGAGAGTTACAATGGGAGAGGTACATGAGGGCATTTGCGGTACTCATCAGTCGGCACATAAGATGAAGTGGTTGTTGCGATGTGCTGGATTTTATGGGCCGACGATGATAAATGATTGCTTCAGATATTATAAAGGGTGCGAAGCTTGTCAGAAATTTGGTGACATTCAATTAGCCCCTGCTGCTATGTTACATCCTATTATCAACCCGTGGCCATTCAGAGGTTGGAGGTTAGACTTCATTGGGCAAATCTATCCTTCTTCTTCGAAAGGGCATCAGTTCGTGTTAGTAGCTACTGATTATTTCACCAAGTGGTCTGAAGCAGTACCTCTCAAAAACATGACCCATTTGGAAGTAATTCGATTCATAACCAAGCACATCATTCATAGATTCGTCATTCCTCAGACTTTGACTACGGATCAAGGCTCATCGTTTATGTCAAAACAAGTGAAAGAATTTGCCGAGTCCTATAAGATAAAGCTGCTCAATTCCTCTCCATATTATGCCCAAGCCAATGCACAAGCCGAGTCCAGCAATAAAGTGTTAATCAAGCTTATCAAGAAGAAGATCAAGGATAATCCAAGAAGATGGCACGAGGTGTTGTCCGAAGTTTTATGGGCACATAGAATTTCAAGGCATAGTGCTACAAAGGTAACTCCATATGAACTCGTGTACGGACAAGAGGCCGTTTTGCCCGTAGAGGTGAATCTGAGTGCTTTAAGATTAGCCAAGCAAAATGATTTATCGGCAGTAGATTTTCATAACTTGATGATGGATGATCTTGATGAAGTCGCCGATAAACGTTTGACTACTTTAAAGGCCATAGAAAGAGACAAATTGAGAGTAGCAAGAGCATATAACAAGAAGGTCAAGTTAAAGAGCTTTCAAGTCGGTGACTTAGTATGGAAGGTGATTCTACCAGTTGGCTCTAAAGATAACAAGTTCGGGAAGTGGTCTCCGAGTTGGGAAGGTCCTTTCAGAGTTGTAAGGGTAGTTCCTAGAAATTCATACTTAGTGGAGTCCATACAGGGTACTTTATTGCCTCGAGCTCTCAACAGCAAATACTTGAAGAAGTTCCACCCAAGCGTGTGGCAAGAGGTTTGATAGCTCTGTGGCCGATGTGTTATATCGCGCCGAGTAGGAGAGATGTGGCTGATGAGATATTTGGCATCGTCCTAAGGATGTGTCACAATGTTTTCGGTAAATACAATCATACCGAAAACAGGGGGGATGTGTTGATAGCAGAATTTGGCCGAGTTAATTTAATTGCTCATGGCCGAGTCAGCCGACTGATAATTATTTAAAAATTGGCATTGACTTGCAGCGAAAGGCTTGGTAAATCTAGCATACCGAGTAGTCCGCGGTACTCCCGACTGGTCTGACATGACGGGTGATTCAAGCTGAGTGGTTTGCAGCATCCCCAAGTTATCCAATGTGCCGAGTCGGCCAAAGTGCCGAGTTGCTCGCAGCGTTCCCGAATCGCCCAACACGCCGAGTAGCTCACAGCGCTCTCGGATTGTCCAATGTGCCAAGTTGCTCAAAGTATAACCTAGTCATTCAGCACGCCGAGTGGCTCAAGCCGAGTCCTTCGTAGCAAAACCAAGTCGCAGCGCTGCCGAGCTGACCTGCGGGTGGGCTGATGCACCGAGTCATCTACTTCAAAGTTTTTCCAGTGCCAAAGACTTCAACTTGGAGAACAAGGAACCGCGATTGATCGCGGTAGGCAAATTAATCATGGATTCGAAAAGTTACTCGATTTGCATGGAAGGGCATCTCATGTACAAGGTGGAGTCCTGATCACGATGGTCAAGCTACTCAGAAAGAAAGGAAAGTCACATATATATCAGAATCAGGATTCATTACGAAAGGAAAGTCTCATATCCGTATTCAGTTAGGATCAGGAGTCCTGATCTCTTACGGAAAGACCAGCCGCCCTATATAAATATGTAAAGGGTGATGGCCGATTAACAACACACAATCGATCAAATCAATCTATTATCTTTTTCGTCTACTATTTTCCTCCTGCCCTTGTTTTATGCTTCTCGTTCTTCGTTGTTCTTCGTGTTACACGACAATGAAACTCGAGGCCCTAGGGGCGATCAGGTCGACCTACGGCAGCCCATAGCCACCACACTCCCTGACGAGGTCCCTCCCGGGCGTGTGGGGTTTCGGGTCTTCAAGAGACCTCACCGGCGTGTCTTGCGTATCGCGCTCCCGGCGAGGCTCCTCCGACGATGTGTCCTGCGTATCGCGCTCGACGCCGGGGCGACACAGTAACGTGTTCGTGTGCGAACACAGTGCTCCCTGTTTCCACCGTTTCTTCGTTGACCTCTTTCCCTCCCGCAGCCAGAGGCCACCAGGGAAGCTCCCGTCCCAAGCACCGGTGCGGAGGTCTACCGCACGTTGTTGACACCGGCATGGGCTGCTGCACTCAGCATCTCCACTTCGGTCGGTGTTTTCGCCAGCTCCCATCTCCATCCGGCCACCGTACTGTTAGGGCCTGGCTACGGTTGCTGCAGCCGCCGCTCCCGCCGGTAAAGCCTCTGAGCGGCCGCCCCATCTAAGCCACCGATGACTCTCCCTCTCCCGGTGCTAAGCTAGGTTAGGACCCTAACCCCTATCTTGCATGCTAAGCAACACACTTAAGCCACAAGCATGTTGTTGGTCAAGGCCACCCGGCTTTAAGTGAAGACGTAATTGTTGAGTACGTTTACACTACTAGAAAGTGAACCATGCCCATTTCTTTTTCTCTTATATGCCTTCTTCTCTTGAAAGCGTATTTGTGTCCAAATCCTTTTCAGTTTTCTACCTTTGTTGGCCGATGGCGTCTTTCCTAAGTACGCCTTCGACATCAGCCTCTTAATCCAAAACTAGTTAAACAGAGGATGACTTCAGTATAGCAAAGCTTCAGACAGTCATTTCTCCCTACATATTTACCCAAATCAATCCCTTCTTTTTCCTAAATTCCTAGAGTTTCATAATATTTCTACAAGTACCAATTGTGGAATTTTTGAAATTTTAAATTTAAATTTAAACCGTAACAAATCATGAAACATATATGTCCTATAAAATAGGTCTAGAGCAATCCCTTTAATTCATAAAAGGGGTTTCAAACCATCTTACATCCTCTGGTCCCAAGTATATTTTGAAATCCAAAATATTTATCTTTGAAAGATATAGAGCATCTAATATAGGCATATGGCTCAAAAATCTTGAATTAAGGTTTATAATATTCTTGCATGTATTACCAGAGCATATACTTAGGCTTACCAAACCTTTACCAAGTTTTGGGGGATAGGGAACAAGTATAGATTCCAATCTTATGCGTTAAGGACCACGAGGGAAAATGAAACCCCTCCCTACTTAATATCTTGTTACGTGAATACACATTCTGCTATGTGGATCGAACCCTTAGTCAAAACTCCAAAAGCTTTCAATGTAATCTCTTACCCTCCCTTTTGAATAGGTAGAGACCCTAATATGTGTACACCCTAACTCAATAGACGCTAAAGAAACCCTAACCCAGCAGTAAGCCCTAAAGTTGATATCTTTTGTCATGATAATCTAAAGCACCCATGGTAGCTTTCTAAGCTTCATAAAATCAATAGCTAACTAAAATGCCATGCTTGGGTGATTTAGTTTCGTCTAGTGTTGCATGTGATGTTATCGAGTTTTTGCTCACACCATCGTTTATTCAATGTTTCCCAACGTGTACATACGACGTTGCAGTACCTTGCTGGGAGGAACCAAGGTGTTGCCGTATCATGGTTGAGCTTCAAACCAAGGCCAGTGTTGTCAGGCAAGCATCCCCACCTTGAACATGTTGAACCTTATACATTTAAATTTTACCTATGCTGATTGCGAACCATGCATGTTATATTGATAAGACTACTATTTTTTATTAGACATAGCTATGATCTATGATTGCATGTGATCGATATACCCTCCTTTGTCTCCTTGGGAATAATCCCCCTAATGGTATGGTAATACCAGCAGTTAGGATGTATTAGCTTATGCTAGTGCCGCCTTAGGAAAATCAAGTTTTGATATATGTTACGAAGTATTCGCTCCTGTGTAAGATGGAGCCTTGAGGAGGTGTCCACTATCCAAGGAAGGTTGTTTGTGAAAATGATTTCTGACAAAACCCTAAATCAAACCGAAGTTGATTTGGATCTGGGTGAGAGATATAAGGTGGTGTTTGGGAGGAAGGTTGTCGAAATGAGGATGCCTTATGTGGCATGGTTAGTAACCAGTCCTGTGTGACTTGGGATTAAATTAGAGTCTTATTCGGATCAATTAGGGATCAAATCCAAGTGCCGCTCGGCCAAGTTTATATCGTACATCTACATGTCCTTTATCGGAAGAACTTGACCAAGTATTCTATTTGTTACTAGCGTACAAGCCCATAGGTGATAGGTGGAAAGTGCAAAGAGTGGGTAGACTCCAGAGAGTCTTCTCGCGGTTTAGCATAGAAAGTTGCTTGACACAAAGGTGGACCTGCATTGTGCAGTGGTTTAACAAGCAGTGCGGGAATGAATTATCTGGCGGGTTCGTCGTTAGGGCTAGATGGAGGAAAATTCTCATTGTGTAATCTCTGGCCGTACACCTCGCGAAGTGTACTCATTGAGATCTGGCAACAAGGGAGGATCACATCTTGTGGATAAAGTCGCACAACCTCTATAGAGTGTTAAAAATCTATTCAAATACCGCATCTATGGTCATGGACATTACCTGGTTAAGCCACACCATCGTTAGAATGTGTTTTCATTTTACAATGGGGCATGCGTTTAAGGACGAGGACATGATGTGTCCATAGTATGCAGTATGAGCTACGAGCGAGGTAGCGGGAGCTGTAGAAGTGTGACCGGGATGGCAGGTGAGCTGTGACTAGATGGCTTGGACTATCGATGTTTGGATTGATGAGAGGGTAGCTGATGGTACTCATCTATTGAAGTTTCCATGTTTACGATCAAAAGTTACTTCTTTTTCAAATGCTTGCAAACCCTATTACCAGTATTGTAAATAAAATCTTACTTTTCCACTCAACATGCAACCTAGTCTAGAGCTATCTTCTTGAACAAACCATGCATGAATATATTCATCATACTCTCCTTGTGGGATGCTTGCAAGTACATTCAATGTACTCACTTGGCTTGTTGACATGGCCAGACGAGAGAGATTATACTCCGAAGACGATGACAACGTACGACGAAAGCTAGGCTATAATCCCAGTATGATGAGACGGTGACCCAATTTGTATCATTAGTAGGGATGTCCTCATCACAGTAGGTTGCCGTCGGGTAAGGCATATCGGTGGGCTGCACCATCGCTTGTTTTCTGCTGCAGACTCTTGGCCAGTGGGCTTTAGGTAAATGGACCCTACTATGATGGTCGGTTTATCTACAAATATCTATTTGTACGTGTATGACAATGATATTCAAGCTAACTTGTGTGTGCTGGCTATTGATCATGGGACAGTATAGTAATCACAAGGGTTATCCGGTCCTTAAAATTAGGTACGCCACAAAACCCAAATGCAATGGTGGTCTTGACGTGATCAATATCTCCCTACAAAACCAAGCTCTGATGGTCAAGCATCTACATAAGTTCTACAACAAAGCTTCAGTTCCTTGGGTTGATCTCATTCGGCAGACATATTATTAGCATCAAACTCCACATGGTCACATGCCCGTGGGCTCCTTCTGGTGGAAAGACATTCTTAAACTCATTGATATCTATCGAGCCATTGCCTCTTCTTCTATTGGTTAGGGTGACTCAGTCCTATTTTGGGAAGATCTCTAGGACAAACATTGCCCTTGCTGCTTATATCCTCATCTCTTTTCCTTTGCCAGAGATAACCTACTCATAGTCAAAGCAGTGTATGAGACACCCCATCTCCCTAACCTGTTCTCCTTGCCATTGACAGAAATAGCTCACCGAGAATTTGTAGCTTGCAAAGATATGATCATAAAAGAAGCTCTTCAGGCTAATATGCAGGACAAGTGGAGCTACATATGGAATTCTGAGGTCTATACATCTCGCAAGTTCTACCAATAATTTTTTTAGCATTCCCCAGCCCC
The DNA here is from genome assembly GCA_019208055.1 of Stipa capillata. NCBI lineage: Eukaryota > Viridiplantae > Streptophyta > Magnoliopsida > Poales > Poaceae > Stipa > Stipa capillata. Next base: position 6,742 of record JAGXJF010005415.1, read on the forward strand.
GTCTCTTTTCTCCTGGCTATGGCAAAGCAAATGCATGGTGAAACACAAAGTATTCGACAGGCTAATCTTGGTGGATGGACTCAACACTCGCTCCATGCTCAGGAGGAGGCAAATGCATCTTGCCTCAGGCTACATGTGCGCTCTATGTGTAACAAATGAAGTGGAAAATATTACCCACTTGTTCTTCAACTGCCAATATAGTAGCCGTATTTGGGCCTACGTACAAATTTATTGGGGGCCCTCTCCTGACTTGATGGACATGATGAAGCATGCCAAAAAACACTTATGCCAGCCTTTCTTCATGGAAGTTACTGTCTTAGCTGCTTGAATCATCTGGAAACAAAGGAACAACCTCATCTTCAACACGGTTATCCCCTCCTTCAAAGATTGGAAGAAAATGTTCAAGTCAGGCACACTCATGCTTAAGTATTGTATGAAAGACAAACACAAATCCCCTTAGTCAATGGCTAGAATCTCTCTGATGTTCTAGATTTTCTCTTTGTATATATCCTTTTTTTTCTTTTCTCTTTTGTATATATCCTTTTGTGCAGTTTGGTTTGGTATTTATTTTATTTACCATAGGGGCATCCCTATTGTTCTGGTTCAAAAAAAGACAAGGACAAGCACTTTAGCTTCAGAACTACTATCACGAGCACAATTTGCAGAACTTTCAGTTCTTTATTACCTTTCGGTTTATATGTGTCATTCCTCTTTCTTTGTTCTGTAAATTCTAGCACTCAGATATGTCATGACCACCTTTCTTGCAGTATTTGCATGACTTTCTATTCCTGGACTTAGATCTGTCTCTATTAATCTTGCTAGAGCTTCTGCCCCTGAAATTGCCGCTTGAACTCTCTCTTGTTATCTACCATAGAAAACCAAGCCTTCTACATGCGAGCTTGAACTTTCACCAGAAACTATATGTTTCATCTTCTCTTTAGCATACAATGCTTCATAAACTTTACTAAGGGTGAGATTATCTCAACTATATAAAAGAGTATCTCTAAAAGTAGAGCATGAAATGGGTAGCGAGCATAAAAGAATAAAACCCAAATCTTCATTATCGTATTTTACTTCCATGGATTCGAGGTCAGCAATAATTTTTTGAATTATATCAAGTGGTTTAATACTGATCCGGCTTCCGTCAACTTGTGTAAATGGAGCTTTTGTTTTAGGTGTATCTTGCTAGTCAAGTCCTTGCTCATACAAAATTGCTCTAGCTTTAGCCATAACGCGGCGGCAGTATTCTCTCAAAACCTCTTGTAGAATATTGTTAGACACGTGAAGACGGATCTGAGATAAGGCCTTGCAATCGTTGCGTTGCTTCTTATCGGCGGACCATGCTGCTGACATCTTGTCAATTTTCAAAAGAGCATCATCCAAATTCATCTGTGGTAGAACAAGCTGTATCTTGACTTGCTAGAGATAAAACCCTATGTCACGATTCAACAGAGGAAGATCATACTTAATGTAAGCCATTGGTAGATAAATATTGTATACACAAAGTAGTACAAGCCTAAAAAAAATTCTGGTAGAATTAATGTGTGCGGAGCAAACTAATCTGAGTAGATGAAATTTCTTGGTACCTTTCCTTGGGTGGATGTAACAAAAATCAAAAAACTTGATTTCTTATCATCAGATCTGCCTTCGGTGCTTCACATCATGAAGCCTCCTAAGGACATGATATTTTTCTCTTTCGTGTCTAGTTGATTCGCCTGTGTGTTTCGATCAGCTGCTCTCTGCTGAAGATTTAATAGCGCCTGCTGCTCCTCCTCGATTTGCTTTGGACTCGACTTGATTGAAGTTGATGCCTACTGTGACTTGGAGTGGTGACTTGTGACAGGATTAGAGGCGAACGGAATTGCCGAGTTAATGACTCAGCGAGTGAGATGGCGCAGGCAATTTACGGGATTGGAGACGAGGGGAATCACTGAGTTAATTATGCTTCTCCTCTCTAGATGCGATCTCGTAGTCTCACTCTAATAACACTTGTTGTAATATTAGAAATTAATTTAGAGAGAAGAGACATGAACTTTTATATGAAAACCTCTTGTGGGAAAAACCACCTCGGCGAGTTGACACAGAGACGATGCACGATCTCTCGATGTGAGAAATAACACCGGCTAATTATGCTTCTCTCTAGATCCAATCTCGTAGCCTTGCTCTAATAACACTTGTTGTGATATTAGAGATTAATTTAGAGAGAAGAGACACAGACTTTTACAAGGAAACCCCTTGCAAAAAAAAACCACGAATGCGTGAAGACATGATTTCACTATAATGGAGAGGTATTACATGCACGAGACAATAGACTAACTTTAGGTGCAACTACAAGGGCACATACATAGAGCAATAAATAGGAGTCCTCGGAGGACAAAGAAACGAGTTTTACTCAGTTGCGTCGGTGCACCAACATGAGCCCTACACCGCTCGATGCTAGGTCTAGTATGAGTTGGTACCGTGTCCTACATGGTAACCTGAATTCGGTTCACTTTTCAACAAACAAAATACATGGCTAATTTGGTCAAACTTGACTAGAATGGTGTGACAAACTACAAAAAAATTTTAGGCCTATTTTGGTTGGAAGTTGGTAATGTTGAGGTTGAAAGCTTGAATAATTTCAGAGGAAAGCAATTTTTTGGGTCAAAACAACATCTTTTAGGGAACTAGAGGGTGTGGCTTGCCACACTTTATGATACATATGGTCCACGTGTCATAGGATTAAGTTTTACCAAATTTTTTACACCGTTCTTGCTTTGGTTATTTTAGCCACACTTTATGGCAAGCCTAAGAATATGAAAATGTACAAAACAATTTTGTGTACCTTCGCTTACTTGTGGGGCTTAACTATGTATATTTTTTTCCTTATTTTTACATGCCTAAGTTGTGGCTATGAACCCATGGCTAATTTGATCTAACTTGACTAGAAAGGTGTGACAAAATACAAGGAATTTTGGCTTCCAACCAAGAAGTGCATGAGCTCAAAGTGACGGGATGCACGGCAGAGCCAGAGATGACTACGTGTAATACCTCGGCCCGTTAGAGTGGATGCCTAAGTGGCCGAAGCTTAGTTATGTGATGGAACTTGTCCCATATAGAGAGTTTAGATAGAATTGGTCAATTATATATACCCTCTTATTCCAAAGGTAGCACCTCCAAGTTAACCCTTTTACACAAAGCGAGTATAAAAGTATAAGACGGATGCTATGTATACATGGGCCTGCTCCATTAGATGAGCTGGGCATCAAGCGTATTTGGCCCAGGATGTTACAGGTGGTATTAGAGCATCAAACCTCACTACATGAGACATGTACCAAGGGTTGTTCTGGGCATCTCTATGTATGCATGTGTTGTTGAGGGCGTTTGAAAGTGCTTCTTGGCCCCCTAAGAGAGTTTTGGTGACTAATGACAAAATGATTAAGAGACTAATATGTGCATCATGTGTGATCAGGTAATTAGTCCCACAATGGAATGCTTCAACCAGTTTCGGTGACCCCTTAAAAAGTTGTAATGCAAGTTTGGCTTGAAGATATGAAGACTAAGGAAATTTTTCTAACTCTTTTGGTGACTTATGGAATCACATTGAGTTTAGGACAAGCCGTATTATCAAGGAGGGCTAAAATCAATTAGTTGCTGAGAGTGCCTAGTTAAAGATCATTTAGGAATCAATTGCAAAATCTAAATATGACTTTGAAATCCCTCTACACTCTTTTTGAGCAAAAGAAGGAACCTCTGGGATCCATCCTGGAGTATCCGAAATTAGTTGTGAGTGTGGAGTCAGGAAAATCAGAGCCTCCAAGTTGTCATTTCTGTCCGGATTTCTGAATGTTGGGACATTCGAGATTTTCCCGAAACCTCTGAGTTTAGGTTCCAGAAATGTTAGAGCAACTGGAAGCTTCTCGGATGCTTTGAGTCTCTATTCTAGGCTTCTTTCGAAATCTCGGAATATTCCAGTTCAATTCTGGACCCTCTGAGTTTCGGTTCTAGATCTGCGAAAGTCCTAAGTGATCTAAAGTTAGAGCAACTACAAGTATGTCAGATGTTCTAAGTCTCTGTTCTGGACTTCTCTTTGAAATCTCTGAGTGTCTGAGATCATTTTTGGAACCATTAAGTTCTTGTTTTGTAACATCTTGAGTTAATCTGAAATCTTAGAAGTCCCAACTACATGTTGGGGCCTCTAGATATCTGTTCCTGATATGTCTTGTTCAGGCTATTCAATATTCCGAAAGGTCTGAGTTTGATGAGACGGTGGCCCGATCTTTCGGTGAGACGAAGGTAGCTAACGGTTTGGTGGGGTTTGACCTTGATGATATGACTATACCGTACGCGACAATACGCCTTAGCAATCGTTAAACCAACCTCCGATGGTTCTTGACCTTGCCGTGGGCAAGATCAATTTGAACAACGAAGTTCAAGTTCTTGTAAGCAACCGAAGAACCAGAAAGAACTATAATAAATTACAATCTGAAATTGCGAATATTATATTGGCACAAGAAATAGAACAAAGTGTATTGGGATTCCACTGGCAATCTAAGCAAGGCAGTAGTCCTACACGACTTGTAGATGCGATAATGTAGCACTAGCTATATAACTCAATGAAACCCAAAAAACTAAAGGGAGAATCCTAGGGGGTATATAAAGAGAAGATGTGATCTTTTCAAAGATAGTCACAGACTAATTTGACAATTGCGGTCTGCTCATAAGAAATTTGGAGATGAGGCTAGACAGCATGGAAAGAGCACAAGATAAGCTTTCCAAAGACTCTAAGATTACCCAAATCGGAGTCCGTATGCTTGAGATATAGACATTTCAAGTCAGGACTATCTCAGCAATCTGAATCAGAGTCCAAATCTTGTGGGACTCTATCTCTAGAAGGAAGAATTCTTTAATGACCTCTTGTCAAGAACTTCCAAAGTAGAAAACTTTTCCCAAAGCCAAAGGTAGTAAATAACACATAATAACATCAACAAATAATCTTGAAATTCTCTTATCCTCCTTTAAAAAAAGAATAAGTCTCTGCTCGCTCGTCTACGCTCCGACCAATTCAGTCAAAATTGAAAAAATGATGTTTCCTTGAAAAAGTCTAAGAAATAGTAGTAGTAGTCAAAAAGTGCACTTTTTCCATATATTTAGATTTATAGGGATCCCTATCCTTATCTCTATCCACAGAGATACCTATCTATATAGAGAGAGATTTTTCTAAAATTTGATCTAGACTATCCTCTATCCAGATAGATATGTCGCTATGAGCGACCAGGCCGATCTTTTTTTATATGTTTTGGCCACGTCTGTTTCCACTCTGAAGAGGAAGGTTTGGGTCTTTCAATCTTATGTCATGAGGGATGTGACCTATGTTAGGTCCATAAGATACCACAGCTTTTAGTGTTCTATGATTCACCTTCGAATAATGAGTAGGTAGTTCGATCCTTTTGATTCTTATCTTCCTAGTAAACGGGGATCCGAAGCAATAGGTCGAATTACTATAAAGAAGACTTGTAAACAAAAGGACTTATTGTTCGAGTAGGAAGATTTTGGTTTTTCTCCTTCCCTCTTTTCAATAAGAAGAAGTATTTGAAATGAAACAAATTCCTCTTCATTCTGTTGTGCTCAACGAAGGACCTACCTAAGCATACTTTCGCGGATCCAAACTTCTTTGTTCTTTCTAAGTCTTCTTCTTGCATACAAGAATGCAACTCTTGCAGAAACTAGGATTTGAGTAGTAAGCGGCATCCCCTCTGAATTGTGAGTAAGCGGAACCATTCTGCTTTTGTTCTTCTCCAGATTCTGACCGGTAGGAATTTGCCTATGATTTTTCCAACTGATATGTCGATATAGAAAGATCTCCTTATTTCTTCACCATGGGTTTTCGCGTCATTTTCTTGAAAAGATATTAGTTCACCGTGGGAAACTTTCAAATGAGTAATGGTTACCAGTCCATTATTCAAACAAACCCTTCGATGACTTATCGGCTGCCTTGCTTGAGGAAGAGTGTCACTAAAATGGAGACGAACTGGAATCATGTCCGATCTTGTTTCTTGATTGAGTAAAAAAGGGATATATGAAGTTTGTTCTCTTCCTCCATGCATCTCCCTTATGGGTAAATCCCCATAATAAAGGGACAACTTTCGTCTAGTTTGTGATTTGATGTTACTGTTTAGATTTTCTCTCTGAGAAAGATTTCTTTTAATGGATCTCCTCTTGTTCCTCAATCTTCGGAGAATGCGGCGTTGGATTAGAGAAAGTTCACTGTTCTGAACATTTCCTGGTAGTGGTCAAACGATCCACCACTACCCAGATTGAGTCATATCCAGAGGATGTTCTTCGAAGACCAGTGATGAAATCCATTCCAATTTCCTCCCATTTCCATTCAGGCACTTTAAGCGGTTGAAGCAAACAGGCAGGCTTCTGATGTTCTGCTTTGACTCTTCGGCATACATCACATAGTGACACAAATTCAGCAATCTCGCGCTTCATATTTGGCCACCAAAAACTTTCCCGGAGATCATGGTACATCTTCGTACTTCTGGGGTGAATCGAATATGCAAACTCATGGGCTTCCTTGATGATAGCTTCTTTAATCTCTTTCTGATTTGGCACCAATAAGCAGCCTCGATACTAGACGATTCCATTCTCGTCTTCTTTGTGATCAAGTGCTTCATTCAACTTAATCTTTTCTCGTATCTCCTCCATTCCTTTATCATCTTTCTTAGCTTCTTTCACTTGCTCTACAAGGGTGATCTTGACCTCGAACATTTCTTCATTCTCGGCAATACTCAGCCTTCTGAACTCCTCCTACAGCTTGGATTGACTTTCCTGAATCATCAAGTTGTTAGCATATGCCCTCTGACTCAAGGCATCTGCTACCACGTTGGCTTTACCAGGGTGGTAATTGATTCCAATGTCATAATCCTTGATTAATTCCAACCATCTTCTTTGCCTGAGATTCAGATCCGACTGAGTAAAGATATACTTTAGGCTCTTGTGATTAGTGTGTATCTCACAACGATTACCGATCAGATAATGCCGCCAAATCTTCAAGGCATGCACTACAGCTGCTAATTCCATATCATGTGTGGGGTAATTCTCCTCATGAGCACACACCTACCTTGAGGCGTAAGCCACAACTTTCTGTTGTTGCATAAGCATACAACCTAAACCTTGCTTCAAAGCATCACACACTTCAAAATCTTTCCGAATATCCGGCAGAGTTAACACTGGTGCAGATGTCAACCTCTTCTTTAGCTCTTGAAAGCTTGCTTCACACATTGCTGACCACTCAAACTTGTTCTCTTTTTGATCAACTGGGTCTTGGGTCTTGCAATTTTGGAGAAATCTTCTATGAATCGGTGGTAATATCCTGCTAATTCAAGAAAACTGCGAATGTCCAACACATTCTTCGTTTGCTTCCAGTTGAGCACAGCTTCAACCTTAGCTGGATCTACTGCTACTCCTTTGGCTAATATCACATGTCCGAGGAAATCCACTTGTTTTAACCAAAATTCACACTTATTGAACTTGGCGTAGAGCTGACGCGCTTTTAATCTTTCCAAGACCACTCAAAGATGCTTCTTGTGCTCTCCTTCACTTCGGGAGTAAATCAACACATCGTCGTTGAACACCACGACAAACTTATCCAAACAATCCATGAACACCTTGTTCATCAGATTCATGAAGTAAGTTGGGACATCAGTGAGTCCAAAAGCCATCACAAGAATTCATACAACCCATACCGAGTCACAAATGCCGTCTTGGGTACATCCTCTGGCCAAATCTTCAGCTAGTGGTACCCTGATATGAGATCTATCTTCGAGAACATAGTTGCTCCTTTCAACTGATTGAATAGATCATCTATTCTTGGCAGAGGGTATTTGTTCTTGATTGTCACTTTATTTAGGGCTCGATAGTCTGCACACATGCACATCCTACCATCCCTCTTCTTCACAAACAACACTGGTGCTCCCCAGGGTGAAGTGCTTGGTCTAATGTAGCCTTTTTCTTCTAACTTCTGAATTTGCTTCTCCATCTGAGCTAACTTATTAGCCGACATCCGATATGGCCTCCTGAGCGGTGCCTGGCACCAACTCAATTACGAACTCTATCTTGCGGTAGGCCTGGTAGATCATCCGAAAATACATCAACATACTCATTCACCACCTAGACATCTTCGACAACTAACTCCTTCAGACTGTTCAACATGGAAGCCTTCTCAAGACAAGGTGAGGGTTTTGGCTTGAATTCCACTGTGATCCCTTCAGCATTGGTCAACACTATGGATCTATTGGCACAATCTATCTTGTCCTGTTGCTTACTCAACCAGTTCATCCCTAGGATTACATCCAAGCCTTGAGAATCTAACAAGATGAGGTTTGCTAGAACCACTACTCCCTCGATCATTATGATCACTTTAGGACACCTTGAACTAGTCCTGAACATACCCCTGGTGATTGAACAACCATTGGCAGATTCAAAATTCCAATTTGGAAATTGTATTTCTTAGCTAAAGACTTTGCAATGAATGAATGTGAGCTCCAGAATCAAACAGAACTAAACCATAACTTGAGTTGATCGAAAACATACCGAGAACATTGTCTGGTGCCTCTTGAGCTTGTTCTGGGGTGATGTGGTTTACTCTGTTGTGTCCAATTGGTCCTAGTGCACAGGGTGCGCTTCCTAGGGTCTGAAGCATTCCTCGTCCTTGCCCTGCTTGTGGGGTCTTGACAATTGATTCCAGGTTAAACTTCACTAGTGTGGGCCCAGTGTTCTTTCTAGCAAGGCAAGCATTGGCGAAATGTCCTTCTTCTTTGAAGTTCAAGCATGGTCTACCTGCAGTGTTGGCACGGAAGCCTCCAACTTTAGCTCTGGGAGTCTGGTAGGAGTTGTGGGGAAACTGGTTGCTCGGTCTTGGTGGCCTCTGATTCTGCCCTTTGAAGCCCTAGTTATAGTTGTTCTTCTAGTGAGAACTACCTGCTCCATAGTGACCCTGTTGCGGCGCCTTGCGCTTGCGGTGCTCCTTGAGCTCCTTCCTGGTGTTCTCCTAGATAATGGCCTTGTTCACCAGGTGCTAGGAAGTAAGAAAGTCATGAACAACTAACCTATCCTTGAGTCCAGGGTTTAGTCCATTCAACAATCATGACGTCTTGTCAGCTATAGTGGCAACGTCGGCTTTCCATATTGAGCCAACTGAGTGAAGTGACTTAGGTATTCTGGCACTGTCATCTTGCCATGTTTTAGCTCTAGGAACTCCTTCATCTTCATCTCCATGATCCCCACGGGGATGTGAGCAATGTGGAACACCTCGACGAACTCCTTCCACAAGGTATCTTGTGTGTCCTCATGGGCAGCACAGAAGTTCTCCCACCAGTCCGCAGCTACAACCTTGAGCTAGTTCACTGTGAACTTAACACGGTCCGACCCATTGCTATTGGCCAAGTTGAGCTTGTGCTCAATGTCCTTGATCGAATCATCGGCATCCAGAGGGTCTATTAATCCTTCAAAGGTGGGTGGCTTGGTCCTTATAAATTATGCCATACTAGATTGGGGTTGAAGATGCTAGTTCCCTTGGTTCTGATTGGCCATCTGAGCAACCATCTTTTGCAAAATTTGTGTCTGCATGAACAGGAGTTGTTCCAAATTTGGCATCAGTGGTGGTGGTGGCATGAACTGCTCATCTTCCTGTGCTGGTTCCTCCTCTTCTGGCTCGGCTTCCTCTCCCAGAAACAAAGGTTCCTCAATGATGGGCTCCTCGTCAGGTTGACCTGTTCCACGTCCACGGCCTCAGCCTCCACGACCTCGGCCTTGATCACGGCCTCCACGGGCTCCACCACGTGCTCCACAGGGTGCATCCATCCTATTGGGATCTTTAGGGTTAGAACATACGAGAAGGAAAAAGAGAGATAGCGTTAAGCCTTAACCCAACACACAATGTGAAGAACCAAAGCAAATGCACTAATGATATAAAGGTAGCAAAAGATAATGTATCACTACACCACACCTGGCCGGTGTAGTCGATACCAACATAGTTTTCATAACCTAGGAAATTAACTGACGAATAGTAGAATAACTAAAGACTCCATGCTATAGGGTACTAATGGTCCACTACTCATCAAGGAATCCACCGCAATGGCCTCCCTCGAGGTAGACATGTGGACCAGGGTAGTCTGCATCTAATGCGAAGTTGAGGGTGAACCTCGACTGCATCGTGTCATCGAGTGTGCCCTCGAACACCTCGAAATCAACCTCCATGGTCTTCTCCTCTAAAGGCTCCATAGGTACGGGGTCCACGGCTAGCTACACTGGGGCTAGTGGAGGGAGTATCTCCAAGGCTCGTCGAACCAATTTGTCTTCTTGATCCCCACGGGGTGGCAAGGCACAGATTTGCGAGCTGTGCGCCTGAGGCGAGGGCGGCGGGGCTGGATGGTGCTGATCTCTGGCTTCGGTACCCTGGGAATCTTCTTCTGTAGCTCTATGATCTCATCAAGAATCATCCTATTCTCCATGACAAGTGTGTCTGTCTCGTACTTCAGGTTCCCGGCACGGGTCTCCAGTGCCTGAACCAGACTAGTCATCAGACCAACAGTCTCATCAGCCTCTCCAGCGGTGCTGTGCCTTTGACGAATCATGAAGTCAGAACTCCACCTCGGGAAGAAGCGGTACAATGTGCCTGCCAAGTCCTAGTGGTAGAAGTGTGCCACCGCAGCAAGAGCCTGCTGAGCCGCCTGCTCAACAGCATCCGCCTAACTGAGAACTCGATCAGCCTCCATGTTGGCTCCTCACAGGCTGGGATCCTGACGGTAAGTGACCATTGAAACTCCCCATTGGGAAGGGAGTACTCGAAGCCCGAGATGTCAATCTCGGTGAGACCCACCTGTCTCATCATCCCTCCAAGCAACCTGCTGAAAGTGTTCTCCTCCTCGATGTTGGCTACGGTCCAGGCGGCCATCTATAGCAAAAATTTGAAAGGAAAAGGGAAATCGGTAACCATTTTGGAAAGATTTGTAAAAGAAGGTTGAGTACGAGCAAATGAACTTAAACAATTTTTTTTGTAAAGGTATATTTGTATATAAATATAAACCTTAGGTCTTTCCATTCTAACCTAAGGTCACATTCCTACGTCGACGTGTGCTCTAATACCACTTCTGTGAGAGTCCAGACTTATCTTCTGGACCCCCTCTGTGTATCATCATTATGTAGGATCAAGCTGATGAACATAGTCGAAATGATAACATTGCACTGCCAAATTTATTACAACATAGTCTTGATGAAATAGAAGCCACATGGTTTTAACAAAGTACTTGGTCACATTACCATTACAGAGAATAAAGCAGCAGAAAAAGAAAGCGATAAACTAGAAGGCTCCATGTCAGCCACAGTGAGATGTCCATGTTGACATTGTCATCAGTGATGGGCAGCTAATGTAACATATCCATGTTGACATTTTCATTAGTGACAGGCACCTACCATGACCTGTCAACAATGACATGTCATCAGTGACAGGTGTGTAGGGCAACTCATCAATGATGATTGCTTACACTAGGTAAGGTTTTTCCTGTATTTTGACTACTCTCAGGATTTCCTAGCCATGTCCTCTGAAACAGTAGATCACATCACATATATAACCAACGTCACATATTGATACAACCGCATCACAAAACATATAAAACAATCACAAACCATCCCAGCATTATATTGCATTAGAAATGAAATCATATTGTTCAAAACATATCTGAATTCAGTTTATAAACACTAACGTACTATTGATCCGGCGTGTCGGCATTGAAATCACCAACCTGGCTTATTAACTGAGCATTGAAGAAATAATCAAAGACCCCCCTTATCCCGCATAACTCCTTTATGTAGACCAGATAATCCGTTTCGATCCTCAAATCATGTAATTAGAAGAACACTAATTTCACGCAAAATAAACAGAACTCTCAAAAGACTAGTCAATAAAGCTCCTAAATAGTATACCTTTTCTTCTAAGGCCGGCCCACAGACTATCACCTCCATGTGCGCGCAAATGTAGAACCCACATGTGTTGGATCCAAAGGATTGTTGTTTTTAGGGAAAGTCAAATTTGTGGGAGAGTTTTTGGTCGATCTCGGCTAACTAAGCCCTCCTTTTGCAATATACTCAGTGAAAGCACCGTCGATGCATCTTCGGAGCGCTGAGAGGTCACATTTTATTAGCAAGGACTGACGATGAGAGGTCAAGTGTTTTCGAAAAATTTCAAGACAACATTATTTGACGAGATTTTGTACACAATCATCTCATCTCATGTGGTAAAAATAATACAAGTAAAACTCCAAATATTTTTCGGTGGTGTGTAGATGCAAAGAGATGCACCATTTGTGGACTCATCACTGGTGGGCTTTTCCGTAAACCTATCACTGATGACTTCTTGGAGGTCGAACATCGACCACCTGGCAAAGTCAGCATTGGCAAGTAGCCAGACAACCTGGTAGTGACGACTTACATCAATGACAGGCTGGCATTACCTGTCAGCGCTCCTGATCCTGGTTGTGAATATTTCACAAATGTATAAACATACTCATGGAGACAAGAATAGTTTGGTGCAATCCTCTCTCATACAAGGCAAAATAATATATATTATATATAGTTCGTAATTTACATAGATGTGAATTACATTTCATAATAAAAAAGTTGGAATTAAAATAGTTCATAACTAATTTTTTTAAATACTCCTTTTGATCAAAATTCCTCTGGCTCAATATCTTGATCAAGAAGGTCTGGCTTAAGCCGGCTGACCGAATTTACTCTCTAGAAGTTTCATTCTTTGCCCCACTTGATAAACTTCATCTAGAGTTTCTGGATGTCAGGAGGCCAGTATTGGTAAGGCCAATGCGTCTCTTGTGACTGAGTTGAAGTTCCCTGTACCACAGAATGTAAAGAATATTTTGAGGAAGAAATGAAGGGAACATTTAGGAGGAACTACATGTTTTCTATTAATGGAGAAGAAATAGGAACCCAGATTGAGGATTAGAATGGAAATAATTCGAAAGACGAACATCTAAAATGACGTGCCAGAATGTTGAAAAGGATTAAAACACATCAGTTGAGCAGCAATCTATTAGCTTAACGTTCTTATGTAATCAAGAGAAATTTTCAGATGTTGTAACTTTGTATCATATACATGAGTATTAGCTTAACGTTCTTAAGACATGATTAGGCATGAGATGAAAAGTATTTGTTCTATTTGCTGTTTTCAAAGTAGAAGTGTCAAGACAAACGTAGAAATAAGAACGAAGAAATCTATTTTTGTTCAAGTGAGAATGATCTTCAGATAGATATGAGCAAACAAACTAAAATCCCCTAACATTAGTTGCAATGTCAATAACTATATACTGATACACGCATAGAATTAATGTGAGAAAAATAAAAACAGAGAACTTTGTTTTCATTTCCTAATAGACAATAACAACTAACATTATAGGCTAAAAGGGCATAGGGAGGCATGCAACAACATGAAGAAAATGCTCTTGCTCACACTGTTGTGGAGATGAAATCAAAGAATGTGTAACTTATTTTTACATTGATCTTGGGCCCTGGCACTTAAAAATGTGAAATATTGGTCTTTTATCTGGATATGTTCATTGTATTGTTCCTTGTATATGACAGATAGAGGGAGAAGATTGTAGATACTTCCTCTCTCTCTGCATCCTAAAATAGTCGGCATGCATTCTGCCAAAGTTCATCCTCAATGGCCCAAATAGTGAACCAGGTATTATGTGAAAAAGGCTGTCATGTTGAAGTTTATTTGTTTCATGGTGCAAATAGTCGAGCAATGAGGCACTCAAGTTTTCACAAGATCTTAAGCAACCTTGAAGATATAGCAGAAAGCTTACTTCTTTTTAGATATTTGTAGAAAGCTTACTTCTTTTTGTGCTTGCTGATTGGCAGGCCATTATCAATTCTTCCAAGCCAGCAGACATGTGGTCAAATTTCTGTTGCTGATGCTCCTTTTCGTCCTTTTCATTGTTGATCTTGAAATAGAATGATATCGTTATTTTATAAAGAGAAATAGAAGGCAAAAGAAGAAATGTCTATCAGAAAGAATGCTGATCATTAGGACAATTCGTTCAATGTATAGAATGTCTACCTGTTTTGGCAATGCAACTTACCATGTTAATTACTTTCAGGAGTTTAAGTATCGAAAAAAAACTTTCAGGAGTTAGTTTAACATGTAGTAGTGTTTTAGCAAAGTCGGCAAAATAAATTAAGACTGAAAATTATACAATATATACAATGTCTACCTGTTCTGGCAATGCAACTTACCACGTTAATTACTTTCAAGAGTGATATCGAAAGAAAGATTCAGTAGTTAGTTTGACATGCAGTATTATTTTCAGCAAAGGAGGCAAAATGAATCTAGACTGAAAATTATTCACCTGAAAATATTCATTTCGGAGTAGCATCGACGGAGAGTGTAGTTGGCTGTTGAGGACGACTGAGGTGTGCCCAATTGCAGGCGAAGCTATGGTCAATACCAGGTTTGGCTGTTTATCGGTGATCAGGGAACACATAGCAGGTACAAGCATTGCTTGAAAATTAGGGCTGACAAGGCGTTGTGATGACCTATGTTTGTGGTCATGCAGTTCTACTCCTTGATCAATTGTTTCCTGATGATCATCTCACTACTACAGAACGGCCCATCCGAGACGGACTGAAATAAGCATCCCAAACGGTTGGGATGGCATATCATCCAAGACACTAGTGTCCGGACAAAAGTCATCGCAGACGGGGTCGTTTGGCTGCCCGTCTAGAATGTCTGCTATCCTAGACAGGCTATAGTAACTGTCTGCGATGTGCCGTCCAGGATGAGCCGTTCTGTAGTAGTGTCTACACCAACCTGCGGGTGTCATGTATGTAGAAGTCAATTCATGAATGGTCATTGTGTTTTATGTTTCCTTCAGAACATTTTTATGACAAAGGAATTAGGGTCCATGACATTAATTAATCGTTGAACTGGACAAGAAGCTGACTACTGTTTTTTGCTTTCATGGTGGGTGGATGCATTTTTTTCCTTCCAAGGTTGCTTGTGTTTTGAGTAAAAATGATGTGAAGGTGTCACTAACAGGGTCCATACATGTGTTGTTTGTAGTTCTTTAGCTTTACTAGCATGGCGTACAAATTTTAGAAAAATTCAAGCATGCTACATATTTATAAGATAATTTATTTCATTGAATTAAGATGTTGCTCAGTGTATCCGCAAAATTTATGTTAGAGTGAGACGTTTTATAAAACAAAGTCAAGTGGGTGGTCGGTAATCCCACCAGTGTAGTTTTTCCATATTTTGTGGATACATGTTAGAGTAGGGCGTTTTGTAAAACAAAGTCAACTGGTTGGCCGGTAATCTTGTCCGTCTTCCTTTGAGATTCGTGTGGTTCACTTTAGAATCTATTTTGTATTTGCAACCTCTTCTTTGCACAATTTAGCATCACCTATGGAAGCCAAGTTTGCTGCCCCCATTTTTTTCTCTCTCTCGTATCACTCTCTCCCGTTCTCATCCCCGCCACCAACCCCACCTTCTGAGACCCTTGCCGCCACATCTGTTCTCCGTGGCCCCCTTAATCCCAATATTAGTACAATTGGATACAACCCTGTTCTCTTTGTCTTTGTTCATTCTTCATTTTAGTGCAATTATGAATCTTGTTTCTACTTATTCCCACATTGGTAACATCTTTAGTGTGCTCGCTCGTACATGGTTTACACTCCTTGCCTTTCATCTGACTTTTCCATCGGGCAATTATTTGTTTTCAACTGGATTGGACCCGGACCAAGACAGATAGGCAACTTTCACTTGAAAGAAAGGAGCTTTAGAACTCTTGTATTCCACCGAATAAGAATGAGAGCAAGAAAGGGATATCTTTGTGAAAAGGCCGGCTCTAGAAGAAAAAAAGAATATATGAAAAGCATCGGTCCAAGTCAAACCACCGCAGAATTAATAAGTGAAAGATGAGATACAAGAAAACCATTGTCACGACCCTATTTTCCAAATAGGGTATACCCTATTTGTAAAAAAGGACCGTGGTATTCCCTGCAACTGCCCCGGATTTACAACTACAGACGGAAAGAGTATCAAACCCTCATACGATCAACAAGAAGAGTTTTATCGGTGAAATACAACCTATCGGTCAATTTTCAAGAATTTAACTGGCTACAAAGCCTAAAACATTACCTACAATCAAAAGGTCTGATGAAAGCCCACAGGAAGGCTCGAGTGCAGTCATAACCCTAACGCGTTAACTGTAGATCTTCGTCTTGATCTTCTTCTAAAAATTATTGGTGCAGCAATGAGTACATGGAGAACTCAGCAAGCCACATTAGGAAATTACCTATTTAGCTACCGTCCAGGGATTCTCAAAGGAAGGGAATAGGGTTTCATATTATTTGGTGGATGCATAACTCTAAACTTCACCTTATCAGTAGAATCACATGATTAAAACAATTGGACTCCAAAGCAGTTGTATTTTAATAATCCTGTCGGGTCATTGCCAATTCAATTATCCATCACCAAATTCTACTTATGCCTTTTAGTCGGAATCACCCTTGAACACAGCTTCATTAACCGGAAGCACGGTGTATTCGAATACCCTTTATTATCACTCTACAGAGTTGCTCAGCTTTACCCACATGATATCTATACCTCTTATTGTAACTCAAAATTAACACACTCCCATCAGTGTGTTGACAGAGGTAAGATAACAAGACTTTTTATCTGCCCTATCTTCTGAAGTTCTTACCCAGGAACACTACGTCACTCCTCTCCCGGGAGCCAACGGGCTAGTGTCAACGTCGTGATCCGGGAGTTGAGTGAGTTCCCGTTGTGATTTCCCAATCAATGGCCTATCACCTCATTTGCTTCTGCGGGCCTTCCAGAGAAGAGGAACGGCAAGCTAGTCTGTAGTTGTTCAGTGGATAGAGTAGATTTACTAGGCTAGGTTTGACAAGTCAAACATGTGGTTGAGCGGTTCTGTGTTCATCACTTAGCACAAGGGTCTTGTCCTTAACTGCCATGAGTAAGGTAATCCACCATATTACCTTTACTCCACCGAAGGGGCATGGCTACGCATTCAATAAATGAAAGGCCCCATCTTCTCTGTCCCCAAATGTCGGCAAATTCTTTTTAAAACCACATTCTCCCAGTTTTACTCTAGGGTTATCGATATTCCTAGATATACTCTAGCCTAGCCTCTAATGCCGGTGAAGGATACTGATATGAGTTATATTCATCCTAAGGTCTTCAAGGTGAATATGGCCTGCAAAAATAGCTTGTGGCTGTGGGGTGGTAGGTGCTAACTATACAAGTATGTCATTCAAAAATATATCGGTATTAAATTAGCATGCAAGAAATAATTAACTAAACTAATAATACATAAAGTAGTCGGCATGTGGGTTTCAACATGAACAAGGAATATGACTTGACTACTGCATCGAAGTCGGTTGGATCATCATCTGGAAAGCCTTCACCGTCAGGATCCTCTCTAAGCGTCTGATCATCGCTGTCGGCGAACAAACGCCGGCGTCGGTGGTCGAAAGGACCCCCTTTGGGATTCGGCCGGGAAAGCGGAGGAACAGGAGCCACGTCGGATCTTGAACGGCAGGAAGCTAGAGATGAGACTGTGATTTACCCAGGTTTAGGCCACCTTCTTGGTGTAAAACCCTACGTCCTACTTTTTGTGTATATATGAATATTTGGATGATTACAATGAGCTAGCCAACTCAGGTGTTCTTGCTCTCCTCTTTTTTATCTCTAGGTCTCTCTTTTTCCCTCCCTCTCATGGCCTTGGTTCTCCCCTTATATACCCGAGGGTCACCACAAAGGCCGAAAGGAAAATACACTATAGTAGCACCGTTGCTGACGGATAGGGCATGGGCGTCCCACGCCGGCGGTTGAGGGTTGCTGTAGCGGAATAATTCCCGTCACGTTTTGGTTGGAATCTGGGTCATCATGACGTGGTTAAGTCAGAAGATGAAGACTTCTCGGAACGCCCTCTGTCACGGACCATGCTGCAACTACCCTGGCCCCACTGACCAGGGACAGAAGGTATGCGCCTGGGCGCGCGGCGGCGAGCCCCAAAGTCAAAAAGGTGTCAGACCGTTCCATCCCCTGCCAAGATCGACAGCTTGACGGGACTTATCACATGGGAGGACGGAAATTGACCAGGACACCGCCATCTTGTCCACAACGGACTTGGAGTAGGAATGCCTGCACAGACAGGCATTAAATGCGCCTGTCGGGCCACGTGTATTGGGTAGGGACCCACGAAGGGTGCTCGGGTTTCCCGTGTTCGGGGGACTCCCGAGCACGTGGCTTAAGCCATCCCACTGCCTGGGACGTACTCGCCGTCCCAAGTGGGAGCCAAGTCGCCTTGGGTGCTCGGGGAGCATCCTTAAGGGACGACTCGGGGCTTCCCTTGATGGCCGAGTGGACATAGTGCTTGGGGTGAGCCTCCGGGCACCTCCTCTTGGCTCCCACGTCCGAGTGGATCTAGTGCTCGGGGTGAGCCCCCGAGCACCTCCTCTCAACTCCCACGTCCTTGGTGACGCGGCGTCAAGTTGGGCCTTTTCCAGTGGTTTAGGGGGCCCCGTTCCCCGTATCGCTGACAATCGCTACCGTGTCCTATTTGCAAAAAAAAAGATCCAAACAAACATAAATAAGTCCGGGCTCGACGAATGCAAGTTGGGAGCAAAATATAAAATAATTTGAAAAATAATACTATAAATAGGAAGGAGGGGTGTGAAGATGTTTAGGAAGGATATTGGGGTTAGAGGTATGCGTGGTTGAAATCGGAACGTTGGAATTGTGGCAGAAGGTATGTGTCACGAGTTAGGGTTTTGAACGAGGAATCTGGATACATGTGGGATAGGAGGGTTTTGCGGGTTTTAGCTATTAAGAATTGGGAATCTAGATTAACGGTGTGGAGAATTAGAATCGGGGCGTCGAGATGATCGATTTGGATATATATGTATATGTGTTTCAGGGTTTCAGGCTTAGCGGGTCGGGCCGGGTCCACGAAGTTGTATCGGGTCCGTTAGGGTTTTTGGGCTGGGCTAGGTTGGACTTTAGGGCTAGGTCTTATTAAGGCTTCGAATGGGTTGTGCGTTGGGCTAGATGTGGGCTTAGGGCTTAAAAGGATTTGGGCTCACTCTTTTAAAGAAAAGAAAAAGAAATTTCTTAGTTTAATGGGCTCAGCCCAGGAGGATTCCGAGCTGGCCCAAAAGGAACCAGAGCCAACCTGGGGAGGGCAGGAGCCAGCTGCATTTCTCGGATCTGAGCCGCCCGAAGAGGCTCGGCTTGAAGCACTAGCTCAGCTCAATTCCAAATTGTCAAAATGGGGAAAGGGGGAGGAACAGGTGAGGTGGCCACCGGCGGCGGGGAGCTCAGATTCGTCACAAGTCGTGGTCGTTGGAGAAGGGGAAGGCATTAGGAGGACCTACAAGAGATGGGGAACCCATTTTCATGGAGAGAGGGGCAGGTTCCATGGGGATTGAGCTTGGCAACGGAGAGGGCGGCTCGATTCCCACTTCGCCAGAGTTGGAGGTGACGGTGGTGGGCTGCCAGAGCTTGGGAAGGAAGAGGATCAGGGGAAAGGCTCGGGGAGAGGTTGAGAAGCTCACGCCCATGGCAGAGGAGCTTGGAAGGAGGAGGTCTTGGGGATTTATAGGCGACGGGGCGGTTGGGAGTCCCGGAGCTCGATGTACCGGGTTGAGCCCCGAGGAGATAGCCTCGCTGCTGTAGTGACTGGAGCTCTTGCTGCGCCTGGTTGCTGGCTTCCTCGTGGTGCTCGGTCGACAGGTGGTCTCGGGCGGCGGGTTGCTACAGGCGGGCGGCAAGCGGTGCTGAGCGAATAAAGTGGCAGCGCGGGAGAGGGGAAAGTGATGGATGATGCGTGGGCAGGCGGCATCGGGTGCTGCGTAGAGGAGCAGAGCCCACTTGGTTGCCGGTGTCAAGCTGAGAGTGGCGGCGCACTGAACCGCCGGTGGCGACGGGAGTTAGGGCAGGACGTGGAGGCGATGGGGAGATGGGCCAAATGGGCCAGAGAAAAGAAGAAGCGGGCTGGAGGAGAGAAGAAATCAAGGCCCAAGAGAAGATTTTCAATTTTTGGAGAATTTTTTGTATTTAAATGATTTTGAAAAATTTCGAGCTGTGACAACCATAACTTCCGTGCCCAGCTTATCGTGCGCTTCAAGGAATATGCGCCGTCAATGATGAAGGGGGATCAATGGAAAATAATGCTCAATAGCTTACTTGATAGGGTCGCCACCATCTCTGGCCCCGTACCTCATTGCTGTTGGATCTGGCAAATCTCGTTGCATCCACGGTGAGGTGCTTGAGCAACATGTCTCTCACCCATGCAGTGGCGGTGGCGGACACTCTAAGCTCCCCGTCCACCTATGCCTCCCTCCTTGACCTTCCCTCCTACTAGCACCTCCCACCCCGAGCTTCCCACCGCCGGTGCCTCCCACCCTGACCTTCCGACCTGCTGACGCCTCCCTACCTATTATCCCTGACTGGAGCCACCTCCATCCCCGACCGACATCTTTGTCACGCACCACTAGTGACGCCACCACCACAGGCTAGAGCACCTTCATCTCCAACGGCTTCCACTATGGGCCTGTGCGAAGGGAACAAGGCCTTCATGGCTGGATCTATCTTTGCCGAACCCCACCTCCACCAAATTAGGCCACCAGGAGCTAAAGCAAAGCCGCAGTGTCATTCATGACAAGAAGGCCTCGCT
>JAGXJF010005415.1:32500-189380 GCA_019208055.1 Stipa capillata
CCACTTTACGATAAATAAGTATTTGCCTTGCATTCATGCATACATGGCATCATCATCACCCACACCTTATTTAAACTTAGTTGTAAATCAACTTCACTTTATAGAACATGTACATATCTCATCCTCGGTGGATAGGTTAACAAACGCCAATCAACTTATTCGAAGTATCGAACTTCGACAATAACATTAGCAAGTGGTGGGGCCAGTGAACCCTGTCGACGAATCCCTCTACTAACCTTCCCTAACATTTTCTTCCCAAGATTGCCCCAAGAACTACATGAAATTATAGCTCGATAAGGTTTTCCGAGGACAAACCCTAAAGTGCCGAAGAGCTAGGGTTAAGAAAATGGGCAAGAAAAGGTGTATAAAAATTCACCAAACTTTAGGGATGGCCATGAATAGGGGAGTACTAGCAGCATGCCAAATTTCACAAATTTGGAGAAGCCCAAAACCTAGCTCTAGTTCAAATCGTCGAATTAGGTCAAACCCTAAGTTTGAACTAGACACCTATTTAAATGAACTCCAAATTGGTTCAAGCTTCTACAGAAGGTCCTAAACAATGTTAGGAGTGCCCTGTAAAAATTTCAAAATATTTGGAGCAAAAATTGTACATAAAATGACGAGAGGGGTAGCACTGGTTTCAGAAATTAAAAAGAAAAAGAAAAACCCTAAACCTACTCGGGCCGGAAGCCTGCTCGGCCGGCCCAACCAGCCGGCCCACTTCTCCCCGCGCGCGCACCCTCCCCGTTCTCTCGCTGACAGACCGGCCCCGCCTGCCAGCCCCTCTCCTCTCTCGCTCCCGCGCCCGGGCCCGCCTGTCGGGTCATCGTCTCCACGTCGCCGCCGTCGAGAGGCAGCGGTGGGCGGCGGGTCTGCTGCTGTCCGAGCTCGGCCGCCCTATTTAGGGGCCGGTTCCGACAGCCCCTCTCCCCCTCCTCCATCCCACCAAAACCCTAGCCAGCTCCTCCTCCCTTTTCTCCCTGAGCCCGAGCATCTCCCCCATCTCCGGTCACCGAACTCCGGTGAGAAATCCACCGAGTTCCAGAGAGCCTCCGTCCTCCCCGCCAAGCTCCCGAGCCTCCTCACCCTCTCCCTCATCTGCCGCCCTCCTCTCCGCCCCAGATCCGTGCTGGAATCACCAACACCACTGCCTTCGTCTTCAAGTCCGGCCGCAGCTCCGACGAGCTCCCGAGCACGTTCCAGTCCCTCCCCTCTCCCATCTTCTTCTCCCTTAGCTCCCTCTCAACTCCCTTAACCTTCCCCTGCCCTCCTCGCTGCAGATCCGAGCTCGGAGCACACTCCCCGCCGGTGACCGAAGCTCCCCGCCGCTCCTCGCCGTCGCAAGCAGCCTCCCCGAGCTCCTCCGCCCTCACCGAGCACAAAACCGACTCCGGGGTGAGCTCCTCTTCCGTTTGCTGCCCTCGGTCGAGTTCCCCGAGCACCGTGGCGTCCCCGAGCCATCTCCGGTGAACTTCCGGTGACCTCGCCGCCGTCCCGAGTGCTGCCGGCCAGCTCCAGAGAGAGAGAGAGTGGGGGGTGAGTGGGTGTCCGCGTGGCCGGCCCCGATTGGTTGGGGGTACCTAGTCAGCTGCTGACTGGGATTTCTTTGCCCAGTCAGCACTGACCCGGGGACCCCACCTGTCATCCGAAGGGGTTAAGTATTAGGATATCTGTGTACGTTCTCGGGTGGGTTTAGCAATTTGATTTTCGTGTACAGAGAGGGTTAGGGTTAGAATTAGGGTTAGGGTTTTGCGACGAATTTGAAATAGCCATAGCTTTCAAACCGTAAGTTCAAATTTGATGAATTTTATATGTCTGGAAAGCTCATGAAATTCTCTACAAGTTGGCTGAATCAAAAATTAATTTGGAACACATGCACAGTATGATATGTAGGGTTGTTAATTTGCTCCTGTCGCGAGTCCGTAAACCCTAGTTTCGCGACGGTAGCTCCGATTGTGACAAACTTGATAGTTTCGGAGACCTTGCGACATTCTCTACAGCCTGGTCCAATTAGATGCCTAACATTGTCACATGCACCATAGGTCCCTTACAATATGAGTTGTAGTCCCCTTTTTATCGTCATACATCAATAAACCCTAACTCGACGACTGTAGCCTCAAATTAAACGATTCCAACTACGTTAGTTTCGTAATTCAGAGCACTAGCTTACTACGCAAGCTTTAGGTCATGATCATCCGTAGTGAATAACCACCCTCAAACCCTAATACGCAATCACATGAAACTTGACATGCATATAGGATAGGACAACCCTAACGTACGACATGTTCGATGCTTTAGCTTCTTACTATCGTTAGGTCACCTTAGAAATACATATCTAGTGTAGCTCATCATACATACATGCTGGTGTTTAAATATCCTTTTAATGTTATTTTCCGGTATTTCGTTTTGCTTGCACTAGAGCTCGAAGAAGAAGACCCTCAAGCTCACGACTCAACGCGGGATCAGGAACAGTTCGAAGAAGGCAAGCAGAGCTTGTTGCATCTTTTATTCGTCCAGTACCGTTTTACTTATCTATATGTTGATGTGTGGATTGATTGCTCAGAAATTGTGGTCGAATTCGGTTAAACTAGCATGACTAGGGTATACGGTGAGTTATGTCTGGTCATGGTTGAAGTTAACCCGATGCACTAATTACTTGAACATACTAAGGTAAGATGTGAGAGCCGAAGGGAAAGTGTCAGATGGATAAAGTTGGTATCATTGGAGGAGCCTGGTGCGACTAGGTGTAAGAAGTTGTCGCGATACCAACCCTGAGGTGACTCCATCGTGAATTACTCCCCTTGTCACGCGTGGACGTTAGCGGCATCGAGGCTGGGGTGTATTTGAGGTAAGACTGAGACCCTTGGAGACTTGCAACCTCCAAGGGTTAAGGCGCTCTTTGCACTCAGGGTGATCGGTTGTCGGTAACGGTCCGAGAGATTAAATGAAAATATGTGGAT
Source organism: Stipa capillata (assembly GCA_019208055.1). Classification (NCBI taxonomy): domain Eukaryota; kingdom Viridiplantae; phylum Streptophyta; class Magnoliopsida; order Poales; family Poaceae; genus Stipa; species Stipa capillata. Next base: position 35,461 of record JAGXJF010005415.1, read on the forward strand.
GTTGGATTGATTTGGATTTAACCTAGGGGCTGCCCTAATTGATTCAGATTATGTTAAATGGATTCCTTTAGATTGAACTCATGGGCTGCCCCAATGGACTTGGAATTGTAAATTGGTCTCATGGTGACTTGTTTATGATATGTTTGTATCCTGAGTTAGACCGTTGCTTCTCTTGTCTTTATCTCCTTTTGTTTATGCTATGTCCTTAATTTGTATCCTGTTACTCTGAGAAGCATCATGTTTAATTGCTGTTATACTAGTATGGGTAGGACATCTAATCAAGCACGAATAAGTCTTGCGAGTACCCCGTACTCACCTAGGACATTCCTAGATCATTGCAGGTGAGCCAGCGGTCGAAGAATTCTTCGATGATGTCTAGTGCATGGTTTCCTTGGTTGGCTATCGGCTCAGGGGCTTTCTGTGGCTTTTGGTCAGCGGTCATCGTACCGCTGTGGGACTCATTTACTTTACTTCTGCTATCGTTTAATTACTCCGTACTCGGATATGTTTTCGGTTATGACCGATTGATGTAAACTTAAAGTCCGATGTGGACAGCTAGTTTATTGTCGTAATTAGTGCTTTGTTGTGATATCCGAGTGGTTATTTGGGCTGCCCATGCACCGTGCGTGAATGATATGAAGTGTGTGGGTATGCCGTGAAGGGGTACTGTTGTTCCTCTTATTACTAGGTCGAGCAGGGATCGGCTGAGTGACCCGCTGGCTGAGATGCTGTGCCGGCCAGGCAGGGTGTGGGTGGGTTCTACCGAGCTTTCGAGCGACCCACTAGCTTCCGAGCTAGGTTAGGGTGTGGGTAGAATCGCCGGGCTCCTCCGACCTTGTTTTGTCTGGTAGTATGTGGGAACGGCTCTAAACCTTCACCGGATCAGGGAATGGTATGTGATTCTGGGAAGTCTAGTCGCTTCCGGCCGGCTTGTGTTGGTTAGGTGTCGGATCACTCCGTCTCGGTGTGTACGGCGCAGGTACCGTGCCACCAGGTCGACTGGTCCTTCGGCCCTTGGCGATCAGCCGTTCCCCCAATCATATGCGATTCCCGGGTCCGTGACAATATCATTTCTCTTCTGCATGTCTATGGAGTTTTGCAAAACCCAAACACCTCAGAGATAGATATAGAGGTAGGAATTTGTCGAACGAACCACACTCCTTCGTAGACTTCAGGGGTCCATTGATCAAAAGGGGCTCCTTGTATGGTGGGTATGAAGTCATCTATGAGGGGGTGAGATCTAGAGCCCATTGCCATCATCTTGGCCTCGAGGTGCTCGATCAACTCCTGGTCCGTCGGATCGAACTTGTCGTCGGTAGGGAACCCGACCATGTCCTGCTCTCGAGGGCAACCACAGGAAATGATGAGACGGTGACCCGATCTTTCGGTGAGATGAAGATAACTAACAATTTGGTGGAGTTTGACCTTAACGATCTGACTATACCGTACGCGACGATACGCCTTAGCAATCGCTAAACCAACCTCCGATGGTTATTGACCTTGCCATAGGCGCGATCAACCTGAACAATGAAGTTCGAGTTCCTGCAAGCAACCGAAGAACCAACCGAATCTAAAATTGTGAGTATTAAATTGGCGCAAGAGATAGAAGAAAGTATATTGGGATTTCACTGGCGATCTAAATAAGGCGGTAGTCCTACATGACTTGTAGATGCGATATGTAGCAGTAGCTAAACAACTCAATGAAACCCGAAAACTAAAGGGTGAATCCTAGGGGGTATATAAAGAGAAGATGTGATCTGTTTCAGGGACAGTCCCGAATTCTTTTGACTGTTGTGGTTGGCTTGTAAGGAATTCGGAGATGGGGTTGGAAAGGTTGGAAAGAGCATGAGATAAGCTTTCCAAAGAGTCCAAGATCACCCAAATCGAAGTCCGTATGCTCGAGATATAGACGTTTTAATCAGGGCTATCTCAGCAATCTGAATCAGAGTCCAGATCTTGTGGGACTCTATTTCTAGCTCTCTTTGGACCAAAGGTGACGTGGGAAGACTCCTTGTACAACACCAATTCATGTGGAATATAGTCATAGCCACATGAACTTCATTCTCTCTTCCTCTTGAGAGCTTGAACTTGAATCCTCGCTTGTTCTTCACGATCTTCACAAATCTCCTTTTGTTCGTTATAGCGGACGTAGTTAAAGTAACGGTAGTAGAGGTGATAGTGGATGTATCCATGGGGGTCATGTCTTCATCATGAAATGCATCTAAGAAATGAATGTATAAAGTGAAATTTTGTTGTCGCATCCAACAAATGAATCACAAGGCTTCACTTGTATACCGGCAGTCGACCTCTTGGTCGCAGCTGGGGCAGCTCCGGGAACTGGAGATCTGGTGCTCCTGGATCTTCGGGTCCATCATGGACACTGGGTGACCCCTGTTCATGCTTGCTTCATGTGTTCATCCATGGATGATGTGGTAAATGAAGTTAGTAATTAACCAAGTAATCACAGTTTCAAGAAACATGAATCATATTCAAGAATCAAGATTTAAAAACAAAACGAAGTACAAACAAGAGGAGACCAGAAGCAAGGAAGGAGAGAGGTCATTACAAACAGTGAGGAGGAGAGAGTGCAGATAAGAATTTAAAGGCAGGTGCAGTGCAAGAGCATGATGCTTTCTTCGTTTCAATTGTTAATTATTTGACATAACAAGAGATGGTAGAATTCATGCATACTTTAGCCCAAGATAAGGCTCATCAGGAAAGGCAAAGAGGGCCCTCTAAATAATCCTCTCCTATCTCTCTGTTTCCCTTAAATTATCTCTGATCTGTTAGCTGTCTACCCTAAACATAAACAATGGAGTACAAGACATGAACTGCTGCTCACTAACCACATCGCAAATCTTCAATCAGATCAACCTCTATATGCTAATGATATGGCTACTGCATGCACCTGATCACTTTAATTTGGCTACAGTTTAGCTCTCTATTTTCTTTTATCTAAAAAAGAATATAAAAATATTCATCGAGACAATAGCCAGTAAAACTAAAAATCCAAAAGTGCTAAAAAATCAAAAATAAGGTGAGGGGGCAAGAAAAGGTGCTGCTTCACTAAGGTCTAAGGGGAAACTCTTTCTGCATCTTGAGAACTAATTTAATAAAAATGAACTTCTCCGGTTTGTTTGTTGGCTTAAAAACCCCATCCAAACAGATCTTGATGGTAAACAATTATCTTCATTTCGTACATCTGACTTGCTGGGAATGTTGAGATCGATGCACTAGCAAGGAAGGCTATTTCTTCCCGGCAATAATTAATCAGTAAGCTCGCAGGACCTAATGGCGGCCAGGACAGGATCACACACACCTCCCCGCAAATTAATTGCAGCAAAAGAGAATCGAAAACACAAGTTGGGTATATGGTAACAAGCTCTCACATGGTGGGTGGGTAGCCGATTCTTGCATGCAGGGGCCGGCGAGCCGGTCTGCGCCGCGCTGCCGGATGCTACCGATGGATGATCCATGGAAGAGGGAGATGAAGAGGGAATTGAGGACGCGAATTAGAATTAGTAGCAGAGATGAAATGAAGGCTGCCTCCTCGGATGGATGAATCGGTGCGGGGCTCGGCTCTGCTCTTCCTTGCCACGCAAGGCAACGCAGGCTGGAGGAGCGAAAGAAGAATCTTGTGGGCCCCAGGGGCAGGGTTTGCACGAGGAGTGGAGGACGGAGTGTGGGAGCTTAGCTTCCTCTGCAAGCACTAGCCCACGTTACATTTTACATACGTGACTTGTACGCCTCTACGCGTATAACAATCTTTTGATGATAAAAGTAACAATCTTTATTTCTTTTTCTATTTCGCGGGGATATACATAACAATCTGCATACATGTGTTTCTTGGAAACGATTAGTGACATAAGCGTACATCTTGAAAATAAAAATTGTGCTACCGGACGCTAGAAATTATCCCAGGTTTACGAAGTTGAATGATACATCAAAAATACAAGGATCACACAAAGAGGATTGGACTATTGGAGGGCTAACACTAACTAGAATGTATGGTGAGGTTTGATCACTCTCCTGTAACGGCAATGGGTTCATTTTACAATTTTACGAGGCTTCTAATCAATGCCTTTCACTGGATCGCTTTGCAAATTGCAATGGGTGGAGCATTCCAGTTGTTCATTGTGCCAGGCTTCTTCAAATCATCAAGCGAAGTGGATCACAATGCGATCTTTCCTCTAAACTCATCAAGAAAATGCAGCAGCACCTCATGCTTTCCGGTCTATGTATTAACCTGTGACAGAAAGGAGTGTTGAAATATATTGCCCTCCTTTCCCCATCAGCTTAAGCTTTTGGGTGAACTGGTTCGGTGCATGCAATTCAATAAGGAGAACTACAGATCATCGGTTGGTCAGATTACAACAGTTACTTGATTGAAAAGCAAACAATACGCTAGCAAATGCATGAGATGGATTGTGGCTAAAGAAAGAATGGTACATGTGAAAACTATAACCCAACTTATTTCCTTCTGTTTTGCACAGAAGGTCAAAAGTAGAACAAAGGCTACAGAATGTCTCAATTCACAGCAAGACCTGTCAACATGTACAAGCTGTTTCAGGATAGTGTCCAGCACTGTTACCTTAAGCCCTTCAATGTTTCCAGCAAACATAGAGCCAATGCATAGGCACATGTAAAATAGTACTTTCTGGCAATGGAATTATCTACGAATGATTTAACCAGAAACTAATGTTAATAGCTACAAAATTCCTGAAAAGAACATTTTTGTTGGTTCCAAATTTACAAGACCCTGTCTCAAATAGCTGATCATGTCTAAACTACATTCACTATCACAAGAAAGCAACAACAACTGCAGTAGCACAAAACTGGAAAGACCAATTGTACCTCAGGAATCTACAGCCATTAGGGTTGCTAGCACCATCTCCCTCTTCTTTCTTTGCAACTAGCATCTCCGTCTTCATCTATCTCTTCCTCACTGACCTCATCTCACCATGGTCGACGGCAAGGAGGAGCAAGGGTGGCAAGAGCCACCGATAGTGAGGTGGCAGCCCCATGCACCACCGAGCAGTGGTGGCCTAGGGCTGCAGCAGGGCGGCTTGGGATGGCAAGGAAGTGACAACAAAGTAGTTGGCAGTGGCGGCTGCGGCAGTGTAGCCAAGCAGTAGCAAGGCAGCGGAGGCGACAAAAATGGGGAAGCAGGGAGGGGTGCACCAAGAAGGCCATGCTGATGGTAGTAGTAGCCAGCGGCTCGCCACCCGTCGGCCATGACAACCACTAAGGATGGCGACGGTGGCGGCTCCAAGGGTAGTGGCAGCATGTCGGGATTGGGGCACCCGGGGTCAGAAGAAGGAGGAGTGGCGGCGGGCTAGGCTCACTGGCTAGAGAGCAACCGACAATGGCACGCCAGCCACTGCCGCAGTAGCCACGACAGTGCCTCATGGGGAACAACAGGGATCGGAGGGGTGCGGCAGCAGAAGCATGGCAGTGTGGGGGAGCGCGGCAGAGAGGCCGTGCGGCAACTGGCCTAACGACGTGCTCACCGGTGGCTGTGTACCACGAGCGGCGGTGGTTGGCGTGGTGGAGAAGACAGGTAGAGGTGCGCGGGGCAGAGGGGAGCAGGCGGGATGGGGCTAAGCGGGGAGAGGTCTGGCGGCCTGCGCGCCAGCAAACGGTGGCACCAGGGATCGGCCAGGTCAAGGCGCGACACCACCCTCCCATGGTGGCGGCGTTGAGGTAAATGGGGGCTGGGGTGGCTTAGGCCAGCCCGATGCCCCTGCCCCTTTTAGGTTTAGGTTTTTTTATTTTTATTACTGCTATTATTTCTTGATTAATCTCAGCCCTTGAAAACAAACAAACCCTAACTGATGCACCCGAACCCTGAAACAGGCAAGTGAATATTGTATTTCGACCATCTCGGCATATGGATGCAACTGCGGAACCTAATACGCATACAACGCTTCGATTTTTAAATTTATTTTATTTCATCTATAAATTCACATTTTCATTAATATTTGTTTCCAGATTCAATATTAGGTATTTAGATAGGAGAATTCACCGAGGCTATTCATAATATTTATGTAAATATATAAGAGCCACAGGTATTCTACCAGATTAACTAGTTTTTCTTTGACTATCAAATAGCTTAAAATTTGAATATGGCCCAATTGGGTTTGAGCTGTACGTGAGCAAATGGTGACCACATATATCATGAAAGTTCACATATGAATACAGCCCAGCATACAGGGCACACATCTGAAATTTCATGACAACCCTATAGGGAATCACCACCGAAGTATTATTCTATACCACTGCCACTTTTATGAATTTTGAACCCTCGACATTTAATTCAAATAGCAAGTCCTTATAGTTTTCTTTGGAGTCATTTTGTTTGGTCCCATGATCAAGTTATTTACAAAGCATGTGAGATTAAGTCACAACCTGACTTTTACTAAATGTCGATGATGCATGCAATCAGAGGTGCACATAGTTTTAATCCTGACCAGGTTTTAGTGCAAGGTAGGTAATGATGCAATGATGATCAAAAAGTTTTATTTCGGCCCAATTTTTCATACCTTAATTACTATATGGACTTGGGTTGTTACAAAACCTAGCCCTCCTAAAAGAATATCATTCTGAGATTCCTAACGTTTAGAAAACAGAGAGGGAAAGAGACACTTTGCTCGACACCGATTCTTTGAGTTTCCATGTGGCTTCATCTTGGGAGAACTTGATGGAGTGACGCTGAGGTTGACGGAATCACTTTTGACTTTTACACCAGTTTTAGAAAGTGAAAACTATATCAAGCACTAGTAGTAGTAGCATTTGGGTGCTACACTTGACTAGTTGGCCGGACAAGGTAAAAGGAGCAGTTGAGCAGTGATGAGATGATCACCACTCCTACAAATCTAGAATTCAAGATTGCTGGTCTGGGGTGAGAAGGACTGTTATGAACAGCTGTCCTTACTCAAGTAAGGAATGGTGAAGATGGTGGAAATGGTGACTATGAAGCAATTGAAACATCTTTTTATGATTACTTTCTGGGAGGATTCAGAAGTGAGATCAAGTTATGGGAAGACATCATGGATTTGAGCAAGCGATGACAAATGCCCGAATATTCGAATCGGAAGGGAAGAAGAGTCAAACACAAATGGGGCGGAGAAGGACAACACTAAGAATAAGTCATCAGCAAGAGATATCAAGAAAGAGAAGACACATAGGAAACATAAAGCTTTTGAAGAGATTCCTGCCATTTGTAGCATTTCAGAAAGGGAAGGCACTGAAGTAGCAGAGAGATTTTCCTTACAAGCTCAAGGCTCGTGACATTGAGATGAAAGGAATCCTTTAAAGGATCGACTGAGGTATCATTTATTTGGGAACATACTAGGTGGGTCTGGTGCACGTGACAACACGGTACATGATCCCCTTCTATGATGAGCACCAGCCCAAATGGCGATTAGGAACTTAATTGTACAACCCAAGATGACTTGGACGTATTGTTTTGGATTCAAGCATAATTCGAGAACCGTTGGGACCTAAAAATAATCTCGTACCACATGTAGTGCTGTCAGTGAGGAGCTAATTATTTCTCCCTATTAACGTTCTAGCATGAGCATGAAAGCATTCTTGGATAACAAGTACATGTGCATATACTCCATGATCACTCATGATACATATATGGTATGTACAAGAGCAATTCCAAATAATCTGCCATGCACCAACTTGCACCATAAAATTGGCAAAGGACATTTTTAAAGGAGGGGGAAGTCTATATCTCAAAGGAGGACCTTCACTTGGAAGTCAATAACGCATTGCTGGTTTGAGGCTCCCTTCAAACCCGCCAACAATGACTTGCTTGTTTTTGAGAGAGGAGGGAGAGAATGAGTCCTTGTAGTTTTCTTTGGAGTCATTTAAAAAAATTTACTTGGTCCCATGATCAAGTTATTTAGAAAGCATGTGAGGTTAAGTCACAACCTGACTTTTACTAAATGTCGATGATGCATGCAATAAGAGGTGCAAATAGTTTTAATCTTCAGAAGGTTTTAGTGCATTGTAGGAGATGACACAATGATGATCAAAAAGTTTTATTTTGGCCCAATTTTTCATACCTTAATTCACTATATGGGCTTGGGCTGTTATAGGAGGGTGCGCGCTTGCGTGTGGTTTGTACATCGTGGTGTGTGTGTCCGCGTGTATATCTTTCTTGTAATATAAAAACTAAGATAATACTGTATAGCCAAAAAATATTTAGGAATCATTCCCTTCGTCTAGATTATAAGACATAGTATGTCAAAAATCTAATAATATATAGATAATGATGTAAAATTGATATAATATATAAAAGCATCTCGTGATTTTGTAACAATTAGTAAGAATATTTAAAAGAAATTTTTAGCCAGAGTTTCGACGGTAAAAATAACTCCAATTTCTCATGCATGCTTTATTTATTTTATAATATTTCTTACAAAATTCCAGTTAATTACTACATTACTTAGGAGAACTACGTACGGCATAGCCACCTCCAACAAGCTTGGCGCCGTCCACCGTTTTCTTATTGTTTGCTGTCTACGAAACCTATACAGTCGACCAATGGTACCATAGAAAGAAGATTATTTCAAAAGAACATGTTATCCCTTTCTAATGTTCTCTGGATACTTTAATGTCCAATACGTAAAACGATTCTTTGTATTCTCTTGTATCCAATTGGTATGCCCATTGCCCCGAGAGCACGAATACGCAGAGATGGAAACATATGTAAAATATGTGGTTAACAAGGAAAAAACATACTAGAAATATCTTTTAAAAGTAAAATATATAATCATTAATTTGGTAGACCCTCTTTTTATTAGTACATCACAACCGATAAATCATTATAACCATAACAAAATAGATCATTTAACCAATAATTCATCGTAACGTACCTAAACAGATCACAACTAATAGATCATATAATCGTACCTAAACATATCTTAACTGATAGATCTTTATATATAGTCGTACTTAAACAGTTCTCGGCCAATCGATCTTCATAACTGTACCTAAACACATCCTCGGGAAGGCACATTTACAGGGTTCCTCTCCTTCCGGTATGACAGGTCGCGAGGTGGCGAAGGGCTTGGTTGGATGATTCCTTTCATGTTTTTGATACGCGTGGCGTCAGACTGACCATCTGCGATCATCTCCGAGGTGCTGGCTTTCTTCTTAGAATCTCGAGTCATTGTACCTTTGCTCCGGACGAGCAATGCTTCGGTTTCGATGGCATTTTGCTTAGGTGGACCCATAGCTTCTCACATTGTCTAGGTTTCCTATGGATAACACCACTGTTATCGTTGTCAAAACAATATTAGAGAGGGGATGTCGATAGTTCAATAGCTATGTCGCAATAGTATTGGATCATGTACAATGGCCTTATGAGAAAGTCGAGTTGACTTCGTAAAGTCGCACCTAGAGCTTCCTGTTCGGGACTTGGAGCTTTAGGTGTCTCAACTTTAAGTTTCTCATTTATGGGATGGTTTTACGAGCCCCCACTAGGGAGTTTATATATGGAAGAGTCTCATGACAATAGACCATAGATATCCTTGGAAAGAGAAAAATGAGTATAATAGTAAAGCTTGCTTCATGAGTTCATGGTGAACTAGAGAAGAGAGAGAGGTGCATGGTTCATGATAGACTAACCTCTCATATACACTTTCTAATGCCCTTGACTCACTTTAAGTTCTTTTGACGGGCTAATTGCTCTTCGACATTGATTTTATGCTACGTAGACGCCAGATAAGACTTCAATTAGCGGATACATCTAGGAATATTATTTCTTGAACAAGGATTAACAATCATAAATATTTAGAGGCTAAGGGCAGTCCCAATGCTCCACCATGTACTATATCTAAATCATGCCACCTAAGCAAAAATCTGATGTGACACCCTATTTAATGAGGAAGAGAGAGTAATCATATCTTAATATAGATATGGATCTTAGCACCAAATCTAAGATATCTCATGATTTTTCTCTCACAAAACATATTAAATAAGAGTTTTTTTATATACAATACTAAGATACAACCCATTGAGCAGGTTGTATCTAATGCAATAAGATACAACCTAAGATACAATGTATTAGGAGTGCTCTAATAACAAATTTTTAGATACGGTAAGATCCACGAACCCCGCGCCGTACGTTGTCATCCTATCTCTGCTCCGTAGCCTAGCTACCACATGTTTCACCTCTTTTTTAGAGGAAATGTTTCACACTATATCCTGTTATGTGTTCGTACTTTTATTTCTGATTGGTTCGAGTTATTCAAATTATTCGATTCTGTTGGATTCTTTCTTTCGGGGTTTCCGTAGAAATGCGCGCACGCCTGCTGCTACCACGTCTTTCACCTGTTTTTCACGTCCTGTTACGTGTCTCGTTCTTTATTTCCATTTAGTTCAATTTGTCAGGTAACTTATTTAAATATATTACTAGAACGCCTTGGACTATGAATTCTTCTAGTCGTTGGTGGCGAACTGGCGATGCTTTCTTCTTGGACTGTCGGGTTGTTGGGTGAACTAATTTCCATTTCGATTAGTGCGTCATTGACCAGTGGGCCACTGGTGGCATCTTCTCTCGACACTCGAGTGCCGTGTGTCATGCATGCGCACGTGAGTTAATGTTACATCGCACTGGTCAAAGAAGGGAATTTTTTTGGCGGTTTATGATGCTACTGTTTCCTAAGAGAATTGTCTTGTCTGACGGCTTAAGGCAACACGGCATGCAATTTTCACGAGGGAGTGTTTGTAAAATTCAGTTGATTAATTTTCTTTGTAGTAGACAATTGATTTAGTATGAAACTCGTAAAAGAAAATTCCTAACGATCGATCGTGGCAAAGGCTGTTGCTATTCGGGGTTACGAAAAAGCTTGATCTTCGGTACTGACTTCTCGACTATAGGTAAAATTTCAATTTTATGAAACCAAAAACTTAACCCTAGACGTACAAAACTAGACAGACTATACTTTTAGGGTCGCAACGATATTCTCCCCTCTTCTCTACATACGCCGGTCGAATCAGTTCGTTGTGGAGATGACACGTGGAGACACTCGATTCCAATGGCATGATAGAGGAGGAGCTCGAATCTCAACGAGGCACTGGCTTAGAGAGTCGTGGCAGGAGTAGGATGTGGGACGGATCGAGAAATGTTGTCTAAGGAGACGGCCATGTGTGGAGTAACTGGCTTTAAGGATCGGATAAATCCTTGTGTTTACTGTACTGGTCCCATGATCAATTGTAGTGACCCTATTCTTAAATATGAGATCAGTGAAAATATCACGAACAAAAACGATTTCTTTCGTTCGCATGCATGCATATAGATACTTTAAAATGATTTCGATTAAAAACCCTAACATGCGCCCTTACGGCTAACGTGAGATCGGACACTGAAACTAATGCCACTAAAACTTATGATTCTAAAATTCGTACATGTTCCTAACCTCCCAGCTATCCCAAGAACGTTAACAAGTCCATTGAAGCTCACTTGTACATCCAGACCCAATCATTTTCGGGAATGGCTCACCTCGGATAAATATGGAAGAAGCTAACCGAGTTAACCCCTCTCATCCCATATCAATGAGATGTTACATTCAACAGTCGATCGCCATATTGACCTCCAGTCCAACGTTTGAAAAATAGTTGAAGATATAATTCGAGTACCTAGGGTTCAAATTTCATTCTTGGGCCGTGCTACTAAAGCGTTAAAATATTGCAACTAAACTAGGGTTATAGATTTTTATTAACTAACTTTAAAACAGCAAGAGAAATCAACACAAACTAAAAAGGAGGAAAATCCCTTCTGCCGTGGGACCCACCCCTGCAGAACTTTCTCTCCTCCTTTTCTTTTCTTCACCCGTGGCAGCACCCTTGCTCCACCTGGCCGACAACTCCTTTCCTTCCCTATTTCCCTCACCACCACTCTCTCTCTTTTCTTCCCCACGCACAGCACACTCATTCTCTTTCTTCTTCCCCAAAACACCAACAAGACCAGCTATCTTCTTCCTTCCAAATCCCATCCAAAATCATGGATTTGAGCTATGCATGTTATACCACTAGATTCCCCACCTCCTGAGCTTTCCAATCCTCCAAGAAATTTTGACATGCACAAGGATTTGAGCACCCTGCCAAATTGTTTTCCAACCAAGTTCTTCACAGCTCCAGTATTCTCCATCTTCTTCTTCCTCTGACCTCCCTCTCCCAGCAAGCTACCCGAGCCCTTGGGCCTCCCCTACTTGCCCCAGGCCGCCACCGGTCCTTCTCCTCCCCCTGCCTCCCTTACTCTGCCTCCAGCGCCGCTCGCCGCCCTCCTAGGGAGCTCCGCCGCCTCCTCTTCTCCGGTGAGCCACCTGAGCACGCGCCGCGCCTCACCTCTCTAGCCCCGGCCGGCTCTCCCCCTTGCCGCCGTCAGCCCGCCCGGGCCCAGCTCCCCATGCGCCGGCCACCCGTGGCGTCCCCGCGCCCAGCCCGCCGCCGGCCTCATCTCAGCACCCGGCCGCCGCATCCGGTCGGCCGCCCCTCGCCCCGCCGGCCCGCCACCTCGCCTGGCCGGCCCTTGAGCTCCGGCCTCCCCGTTTTGCCTCCCTGCTGAAGACCTTGCTGCAGGTTGCTCCCCCCCCACCGAGCACCGGAGCGCCGCCCCATCGACACCGTCCGCCGCCCCAAGCTTCTTTGCTGTACCGCCGGTGACCAACAAGCAGAGCTGCTACCCAGGTAGTTGGCTGTAGTTAGGATTAGTTAACCCGGTGGTTAAGCCTTAATGACTGAAGTAGTTAGGTGTTCACCGGTCTGAACAATTAATGGTTGAATGCATTAGCTCACACACCAATTAATGTACTGATTAGTTACTTCAGAAATTACCTAACTACCAGTACTCAGTTTCAGCTCAGCTAGAACCTGCCGATTTGATTAAGACAACTAAATCGCGCGATGGTTAAGTAGCTTAGGTAGTGTTCGTGTTCGTTCAAGATTAACGGACGGCACATGCAATTTGGTTTGAGTACGCGCCGCAGTTAGGATGCAACCATCTAATACCTTACGTGGTGCTATTAGCTAACTTGCAATTAACGAAGAGTGGCGGAGAACCATCTGGGCAATGGTTAATTAGCAGCTAATAAGCGATTAATATTTTGTACCGATGGAACCCATGTCGGTTAGAACTTGTTTAACCGTTGATAAGAATAATTACTATCTATCATGAAGCAGCATAAAATCATGTGATGAAAGCCTAAGTTAATGGCCAGGTAAAACACTTCCCTAAAATGCACTGATGATTGGTTACTGGTACCCTCGAAACATATACAGTAACTAATTACTGAAATAACCAGCTCATATATGATTAGATAACGAAAAGAAACTAACGATTGGTTACCTCATCCGCTATTTATCGCATTGAGATCTTAATGAATCTACTTCATACTCTCACATGTTGGATCGACTAAATGGATTAGTCGCTCTCAATATTGGCTAACCATTTAATTGTACCAATAGTAAACCAATGAACTAGGTGATGCGGGTAATCATTAGTTAAAAGGGGTCACCACGTTATACCTAATCAAACTAACCTAGCATAAAAACTTGGATGATTAGCATGCTCCCACCATTATGCCGACTACAGCAATCATAGCCTAAAAGTAAATAGATGCAGATTTAGTAAATACTTAGGTTAGCTGCGTAGGAGCAATCACATACACCCTATGCCTACCAGTTGAAATGAAAAGAAAAGAGTACCTAGTTCTATGTCATGTGGGATCATGCAGCGAGCGCCTGATTAACTAGGAAATCTCCTATCTATAAAGATGACCAGATGAACCCACTTGTTGTTTTTAGATGACGTGATGCTATTGGGAATAAGATATACAGTACTTTGTTCTTTACTAAGAAGAAGACAGAAAATGCTAAGTTGATTTAACCTGTAGAAACTCATACGAATGTTAACAACCTCCTAATACATGTATACTAGAGCATCTAGCTTAACCGTCAAATTAAAATAGCTAGTGTCACGATTCGCCTAACGGCCAGTAAATAATCGCGACTCCACGTTCTCACCTACGACAACGAATCAACCAATTGAGTCCTAAACACCTGTTGCACCATAACCTGACATGCATGCACGGTAGGATGACGACCGGTCGATTAACCCTAACACCCGGATTGTGTCAGTCGACCTAGAGTTATACAGATTCGCACACCACCTTAGACACCTACATCCAGCATTGTCCATTCATCATGCATACATGCTGAGTCTTATGGTCTTCTTTTGCCGTTTCTTTCCGGCGCTTCGAATCGTTCACAACAGGACTCGAAGAGGGAGACCACCAGGCTCACAACCTCACGCAAGATCGGGAATTCTACGGCCAAGGCAAGCAGAGCTTGTTGCATTTTACTTTCCGTACTCTTGTGTATGCCCTCTCTTATGTGTGCTTGTATGTGTCTGTCTCCGTTGTATGTCGTATGGGTATGATCAGTTTAGATGTCATTAGGAGATGTTAAGCACACTAATACCAGCAGGATGGGTCTCGCGTTGAGAACATCTGTGGCTCTTCAACAAAACCTTTAAGTGAGTTGTGAGAGCCGAGGGCGTGCACAATGGGTACGGTTGTTGCTAATAGCGGCGGGAAGGTGACCCAGGTGTAAGTAGAGTTTTGTCACCGCAGCAACCTTATCTTCAGCGTGTCACCATCCCTTATAACGCGGGATCGTTAGCGAGAACCAACACTGAGGTATAGATGACATAAGCCTCCACGCCCCTTGGAGGATCATTACCTCCTTGCGGTTATGCACTCATTATATCGGCAGGGGTTGGGTTGTCGGTAGCGATCCGAGAGATTAGATCATCATGTGTCTGTGATGGATTAAGTCGGATTTGATAATGTGTCTGTGATGGATTAAGTCGGATTTGATGATGTGTCCTTGAATGATCAATTCGGATTTAATAATGTGTCTGTAATGGTTCAATTTGGATTGGTATAGGGGCTGCCACTTGGATTGGAATTTGTTAACTGAGTCGATCGGATTGGATATATAGGCTGCCCCATTGGATTTGGACTCGATGAATCGGATTTGTGGTGATTTGTTTGTGACATGATTGCTCTCTGAATTAATTTGTTATTTACCTTGCCTTTACTTTCTCTGTTAATGCCATGTTATTAATCTTGTATATTGTTACTCTGAGAAGCATCATGTTTACTTGTTGCTAAACTAGTATGTGTAGGACATTTAATCAAGCACGATTAAGTCTTGCGAGTACTTTTGTACTCACCTAGGTTATTCCTAGAGCTTGCAGGTGAGCTGATGGTCCGGGATTGTTTTGGATGTCGCCTGAAATTGTGGTTTCCTCGGTAGTGTTCGACTCGTGGGATAGATGTGGATTTTGGTCAGCGGTCACTGTGCCACTGTGGGTTTCACTTAACTTGCTTCCGCTGTCGTTTAACTTCTCCGTACTCGGATATGTGTTCGGACATAATCAACTAATGTAATATGTCGTCCCATCGCGGACAGTTATTATTAATATCGTAATGTAGAGTTTGTACTGTGGTATCCGATTTGTTACTTGCGGTTGTCCATGTACAATGCGTGTATGTGATGAAGTATATGGGCAACTGTGCAGCGGTATTACTGCGCGTTAGGATTGCGTTTCGTGATGGCAGAGGTGAGCGAACCACTAGTCCTGTGTAGCTTTGGTTGGGCCGATCCAGGGGATTCGTCCCGTACTCGCTAAGCCTCCCATGACTGTCACGCCTCGCGCTGACGGCAGAGCAGAGCTGGATCCTCCCAGAGTTGCACCTCGTGGCTAGGTTAGGTTGAGGGGAGGCATATCCCGAGCTCTAGTCCTCCTATGACTATCGCAGAGCGCAGGCCTATAACGCGGTATTACCCCTTCACTGGTATCTGGAATCTCCTTGTGGCTCTGGGAAAATTGGTCGCTTCCGGCCGGCTCGCTCGTGGCGGGTGTCGGATCGTTCCGCTTCGGTGCGTACGGCGCAGGTACCGTGCCACCGGGCCGACGAGTCCTTCGGTCCTTGGCGGCTTCTCGTTCCCCTAATCACAGGTGGATTCCGGGTCCGTGACATCAATATAGTCACACAACATTTCATAGTCTGATACATAGACCGACAAAATCTTTAGGTTACACACATGGCCTCTTCCCGAATTAAAAGAGTTCTGCAGCGGAAAGTAAGATACACATGGTAGACGCCCACCAGTATGCCATACCCGATAGGCAACCGACTGGGGTAAGCCCTAACCTTCGTAGTCACTGTCGTCCTCGGAGAAGTACTCCTCTTCATCTGGCCAAATCAACATGCCAGGTGAGTACATTGAATGTACTTGTAAACAACCCCACGGGGGTGTATAACAGCTATGTTCATGCAAGACTTATTTTCAAAGGAGACGTACTAGCTTAGATTGCATATTATGCAAAAAGTAAATTCTTATCGATACTATGATAATAGATTGAAAAACATTTTGAGAAACCTCGTCCGATGATAAACTTAGTGAGATAGTAGAAACCAGCTACCGCCTCCCACAGCACCACACCGAGTTGTGATATCAAGACCACGCACCATTGCCGTGTGGCACAACCTCAGGCATACTTCTGCAGCTCCCACTACCGACCCGTAGCTCATACCGCACACTGCGGGCACATCATGCTCGTGTCCTCAAACCCATTACCCTCATTTTAAAACCAAAGCAAGTCTAACTAGGATGTGGCCTAACCAAGTTATGTCCATGACCACATACGCGGCTATTCGAGTAGATTTTTAACACTCTACATAGATTGTATGGCTTTACCCACACGAAGTGATCCTCCCTTGTTGCCAGTATCCGATGAGTACACTTCACGAGGTGTACCGGCAGAGATTACATAACGAGACTTTTCCTTCATCTAGCCCTAACAACGAACCCGCCAGATGAGCCATTCGCGCACTGCTTGTTGAACCACGGCACAATGCAGACCCACCTTTGTGTCTTCCTACGCTAAGCCGCGAGAAGGCTCTCTGGAGTCTACCCACTCTCTACACTTTCCACCTATCGCCTACGGGTTCGCATGCTAGTACTAAACAGAATGCTTGGTCAAGTCCTTCCCATAAAGGACATGTGGACGTACAATATAAACTTGGCCTAGTGGCACTTAGGTTCAGTTCTTAATTGATCAGAGCAAGACTTCGATTAATCCCAAGTCACACAGGACTGGATTACCAACAATGCCACATAAGGCATCCTCATGTCGACAACCTTCCTCCCCGGCACCATCTTATATTTCTCACCCGGATCCAAATCAAATTCGGTTTTAATTTAGGGTTTTGTCGGAAAACCTTTTTACAAAATTTTCCCCGGGACGATGGACACCGCCCCGAGTTCCATCCTACACAAGAATAAGTATCTCGTAGTATGTATATATCCAAAATTGGTTTTCCTCATGGTGGCACTAGCATAAGCTACTTTACCCTAAATTCCCAACGCATTACCATGTCGTTAGAGGGATTAATCCTAAGGCGACAAGGAAGGTATATTGACGACATGCAATATTGGGACATATCTATTTCTAAGACAAAATAGGGGTAGTATCGCATAGCATGCATGTTTTGCAATCAACATAATTAAGTCCGAAAATATAGGGTTCAACATGATCAAGGCGGGAATGCTTTCCTGGCGAGTTGGGGTACTGGTATTCCTCCTGGAATTGGTTCTGCGGAAATCCGGGATCCTCCTCGAGAGAATCCGGTGCGTCAGTAACTACACGTTAAATAACGACAAATAAACGACAAGTTCAGGAAATCCAAATAAGAATCAATTAGTGCACATGATATGATCATGCCATAATTTTGACCTAGGGAACATTTTCGGGTTGCTAGGGTTTTAGGTTAAGTCGGGAACCTCACATATGAGACATTCGAGCAAAACGAAACAATGAGCCTCTCCCTCTTCCTAGGTTTAGTATGAAGTGGATGAGGGCTATAGCATATGAGGAAAATATCATGGTCTTTAGGTCCAATCCCAAAATCATGTGGCACTTTGGCTCAAATTAGATTGCCAATGTGGTACTAGGTGGAAAAAATTGTATATCATGAACTAAAATGCTCTATAAATCTTTCTAAGCCCATTAGCTATTTAAAGAAAAATCTTTTTCCTTAAGTTTTTATGCACTCCTCTCTGTTAGTATTCAAACCAATTGGAAATTTGAAAAAGTGTTTGAAGGGAAAGTTTGGAAATATTTTTGTGGTTGAGGAATCAGAAACATTTCTTAGAAAACCAGTTTGGAACCGATTGAACCGATCGAACCGAAAGCATAATCGGTTCTAGAAAAATAAACTGGAAGAAAACCAATTTAAAGGCACCTTCGAACAGGTTGAAATGCACTTTCATTGCACTGCTCGCGGGAATGAGGGCGGGCACTGCTGCTAAATCTGACAGTGGGCCTAGTGGAGGTCAGAGGCCCATTTGTCCGTGGCCTATCTGCTGCTTACTGATTCACAAAAAAAGAGAAGAAATGACCCCACCTAGCAGCAAGTCAAGGGAGCGCCCTCTTGGAGCCGCTCGGGATGGTGGGACGATAGGTTCTTGGTGAGGTCTCCGGTGAGGTTTGGGTATTTTTGATTGTGAGGACATTTCGGGAAATTGAGGGAGGGAAATGGTAGAGGAGAAGAAGGGGAGTCAAGTGCTACGGCTAATTTAGGTTGTGGGGCTTGGAATTTCTTGATTTGGTGCAGGATTGAAGCGGATGGGAGTTGCTTGAAGAGGGGGAAGATGGTGCCTAGGTATGAAATTGAAGGTGGCGGTGGTTAATTGAAGGAGAGTAAGGCTAGTGCGAGTTGCTTGGAGTGGTCGAGAAGCTCCTTTTATAGGCAGGAACATGAGGGCATGGCGTTGGGGCCGCTGTGGGCATCGAGCATGGTGGTAGGGGGCCCCGAGCTGGTCTCTAT
Source organism: Stipa capillata (assembly GCA_019208055.1). Taxonomy (NCBI): domain Eukaryota; kingdom Viridiplantae; phylum Streptophyta; class Magnoliopsida; order Poales; family Poaceae; genus Stipa; species Stipa capillata. Next base: position 54,378 of record JAGXJF010005415.1, read on the forward strand.
GTGGTGGTGCACGAAGGAGAGTTCAAGGGGAAGGCCCTAGGCATGGCTGACACGGCAGAGCTGTAGTTAATAGGCGAAAGGTGTAGGGATGCCGCAGGCAGGCATGCCTAGGTTTGCTGTGCTCATGCTCTAGACGCGGCCAGTGCACACATACATCGGCATGGCCGTGTCCAGAGGTGCCTGGCTGAGCCCAAGAGTGCACAAGCATGTCACAGGGGTAGGTTGCAGTGTATAGGAGGGATTTGGAATAGTTGGGGCCAAAAGGAGGAGGAGAGTAGCTCGGGCATGCATGCCATCAATGCCATGGACTAGGGTTTTAGGATGACAGGGGCAAAAAAAGCTTTGTCTAGTGCAGCCAGTGGTGTGAATAAGGAGTTGAGGTGTAGAGGGGGTGCCTGGTAGCTTTATGAGATTTTTCCACAAAGCTTTGACCAAGATGCCATGCGAGGAAAGAGTTGGCGCAGAAGGCGTTCGATAGGTTTTTTTCAGGATTTCTAAACTGAAGGTAGTGAGTTTTTTATATATTTGTGTTCCTGGGTGAATATTATATGTTGTGAAATTTTGGGAATTTTTCTGAGAAGTATAATTAGGTGTTGTAGTTCAAGTGTAAAATCAGCCTGTTTTGGTATTCTGGATGTTGTTCAAAAACCTCGGATTGAGCATCATCATATTATTTTATTAATAGGTACAATAGGGTTTCACATATTTTATGGGATTTTTCCATGATTTTTGGAGCAATAAATCACATAAAATAATACTATTAGGGTTTCTGGTCTAAAAGAAAAGAAATAAGAAAAGGGTGCTTGCTAGGGTTTAGAGGGTGGGGGCCACATATCTGACATGTGGGCCCTACTGGGTGGCTGGTCTACCATATTTGGACATGTGCTATCATGCTTGCATATATGTCGCTAGGGTTTGCCCTTTGTCAGGAGAAAAAGGTGAATTAGGGGTTTCGTGAGACCGTCGAGGGAGAAGGAACTTAGGGTTTAGGGTCCTCATGTATATACCGCATATATGTTCTCAATTTTGGGAAAGATTTGAGTAGGTAGTTCATAGAGATTATTTAGGGGTTATATCATCATGCATATGCACATATACGCCTGATGTCAGGTTTTAGCTATATGACATGAGATGATGCGAGGAAATCACAAGAGCCAAAAATGCAGATAAAAATAATTAAGGTTTTAATAAGGACCTAAATGCAAGGTTTAAAACATGCTAAAAACTCGGGTGTTACACCATGTCGACAAGATGGTAGGCATAATCCTTTGCTATGGAGACAGAAAGGGACAAGAAGGTAGGCATAATCCTTCTTTTTCTCAAGCTATAAAGAACAAAAGAAGGTCCGGCAAGATCTTCAAGAACATACGAGGATGCAAGTTCAAACTCTCAAGAGGAGGAGGAAATGAAGATCATGTGGCTATGACCATGCCCCACATAAATTGGTGTTGTATAAGAAGTCTTCCCACGTCACTTTTGCTCCAAGAAGAGTTAGAGATCAAGTCTCACAAGATCTGGACTCTAATTCGGATTTCTGAAATAGCCTTGACTTCAAACGTCTATATCTCGAGCATACGGACTCTGATTTGGGTGATCTTGCACTCTTTGGAAAGCTTATCTCGTGCTCTTTCTAACTGACCTCATCTCCAAATTCCTCATGAGCATATCACAATTGCCAAAACAGTCCAAGACTATATCTGAAACAGATCACGTCTTCTCTTTATATACCCCCTAGGATTCTCTCTTTAGTTTTTGGGTTTCATTTAGTTGTTTAGCTACTACTGCACTATCACATCTACAAGTCGTGAAGGAGTACCATCTTGTTTAGATTGCCAGCAGAATACCAATATCTTTCTTCTACCTCTGAAATTGTATCTGAAATTACGAGTATTAAATTGGCACAAGAGGTAGAAGAAAGTATATTGGGATTCCACTGGCGATCTAAACAAGGTGGTAGTCTTACACGACATCTAGATCGATAATAAAACAGTAGCTAAGCAACTCAATGAAACCTAAAAACTAAAGAGAGAATCCTGGTGTTATATAAAGAGAAGAAGTGATCTGTTTCAAATACAGTCCGGGACTTTTTTGACAATTGTGGTGTGCTCATGAGGAATTTAGAGATGAGGTTAGACAGGTTGGAAATAGCACAAGATAAGCTTTTCAAAGAGTCTAAGATCACCCAAATCAGAGTCCGTATGCTCGAGATATAGACGTTTGAAGTGAGGGCTATCACAGCAATCCGAATCAATCCAGATCTTGTGCGACTATATCTCTAGCTCTTCTTGGACCAAAAGTGACGTGGGAAGACTTATTATACCAGTACCAATCCATGTGGGGCATGGTCATAGTCACATGATCTTCATTTCCTCCTCCACTTGAGAGTTTGAACTTGAATCTTTGCATGTTCTTGAAGATCTTGACAGACCTCATTTTGTTCTTATAGCTTGAGCAGTGGATATAGTTGAAGTAGTGGTGGCAGCAGGTGTATCCATGGGTCATGTCCTCATCAAGCAGGCCCTCCCAGTCCCCCTCGCAGCTGTTACCACCAGTCTCTACTGCGGTCTCGGCTAGCCCCACTACCAGTGGTAGTTGGGAGGTCTTTCCGTTGGATGCTTTGGTGATAGACCTACTTGTTTGGGGGCAACAGCCGTCAGGCATGTGGAAACCGAGCGGCGGCCCCAGCTCGAGGACACGGAGGCGGCATTTCTCATTAGCATGCGATAGCTACTCTGGTTTCTACTCGCCATGGCTGGAGGTCCGGTCACATCTTGGTGGCGAGCCGTTGGGGTGTGACTACATGTCAGTTCGATCTGACGATCCGTGCCGCCGCGTCTGCAGGACGGGCTTTCTGCTTCGCGTGCGCCTTATTTGTATGCGGCCGGTTGGGCCAACAGGTCTGGTGAGGCAGTAGGAAGCCAGGGCAGTGGCTTCAAAGAGTGGCAAAGCTGCGTTTCTATGAGGTGGAGTTGCAACATGGTGCTGTAGGGTGGCGGAATTGTGCTGTTTGTGCAATGGGGCCGTCGACACGATCATCGAGGCATCCTCTAGGTTTGCTCTTTGGGCCTCACCTACGGTAGGGGCTTCGAGCATTCTGATTTTCTGGCGAGGCCTGGTGTGGTGGCGATAGCTTTCTCCCTTTCTTTTCGGCTGGGCATGGATGTTGGGACAGTGGTCCCGGGCTTTTGACGTGGTGGCTGTGGTCTGTAGGTGGTGCTTGTGTGCGGCTAGGGCTATGGGGTAGCCAGCCTGTGCAGCACCATGTCCCATGAGCAGGCGGAGGATGTCGGAGCAGTGGCCACAGGAGGTGATGAAGGTGGTTTGCCCAGCGCGCTGTGGTTGGGACCAAAGTCAAGACGGTGGCCTGGGAGCAGCGATATGCCGACTGACAACAGTTTGACGTTGTAGAGGACATGGGCATCAGTGGTATGCAATCACCTCACTAAAGCTAGAGTGGCTTGGGTCTGCTCCTCCCATAACAGATCTGGCTTCTCTCTCCTAACGGTAGTGGCAGTACTTGTTGCGTGGTGGTGTAGCTTCCAAGCGACTAGGGGAGTTCTTCTCAACGCGACTAACAGGACATCTTTCGTGCTCCTTTGAGCCTGTTGGGGCTTTCTGTGTCCTTACTGTGCTAGTCATACCCGATCTGACCTACTCAACGGCGTGCAGGGCTGCCTCGATGTGGTGGGACGGTCTTTGGTGGACAGTGTGGTTAGTAGGCTCCGATGCCTTCCAAAAGTTCGTTAGGTTGCGGTTTTTTTGGTGGTGCATTCATTTGTAATATCCATTATGTTATTGGCATGTGTTATTGACGTGGTTACCTTTTCTTTTGTACTTCTACTTTATCAATAAAATGGGTAAAATTTTCGTCTCCGATTAAAAAAAACCTGGCGAGCAACTGGGAATTTTTGTGGAAGATTCAATCCAATGGTAATAATTTCTTGGAGTGGGGATTTTAGGCCCCAAAATTGAGTTCCTAGTGGACCTTAATGGACCTGTATTGTACTCTTGTTGTCTGCGCAGGCCAGTGAAACACCAGGCCGTAGCCCCGTGGCCCAAAACTGGGCTCGATTGAATCCACCGCTAACTCCCCTTCGCCTGCAGGACATCTCCAATCTTACAGAAGCTACCACGGTCGCGACGCGCGATTGCCAATGGAGGCTCGAAGTTAGGGCTTCGCCATCGTGGTCCTCGGTGACCTCGCCGAGGATTGCGAGGTGCGCCACTGTTTCGTCCTTACTTAGCTGACTCCCTAGCGTGCTTGTTGATGCAGAGAAGGGTTTGTTCGTCGTCCCCGGGGAATAGATTGAGCTGATTTCTACGATCGCACGACATCGAGTTGTCGTAGATTGACTCCATGGATAAATGCTGGCTTAATTAACGTTTCGCACCGACAAGTTTAGTCCTGCAGTTACTTGGATGGAATCTTTGATTGCCCTATGCCCATGTGAAAATTTGTAGTATCAGCATGTTTTGGTTTGTACAAATACTCTCAGAATTAGACTCCAGGGCTGAAATTTTGTCTAGTCTGTTGTTGTTTCTTTGTGTGTTGGTTTCATTTTTTCAACCATGTTTCTAGATCATTCCCACGATTGTTGTGATCATAAGCACGATTTTCCATGTGGGTATTATGTATGTTGAATTCAATCTTCAATTTACTGTGAAATCATATTTAGACACAGAACTCATGTTTAGTTCCCTTCACCAGTGTCTGCCTTTTTCCTTCCATGAAAATTATTTGACAGCTCCTCCTATGCTGATCACATTGACTGACACTAAAAGGAGAGTAGGAAGATAAACATAACCATTTTCATTTAGCATTGCATTGGGAGGTGACGCTTTAGGTTGTGAATAACAGTAAAATTTCAATTGTATTGCCAACTAAAACATCTCTCCCTTGATTTAAATGATGACATGTTCAGAGTACCATCAGCTTGCTATCTGAGGTTGCAGATTGCTAAGTAGTAGCCAAGATTCAGAATAGCAAGGATGGGAACTGCCTTTTCGTTTTTCATATCTAAAATTCCATCCTCTTTGTGTTTCATGCAGGGTTCTGATATGTAAATGAGCATACTAGGCTTGGGGTCCATAATTATGTGAATCAGTGCTTGATCGGGGTCCACCAAAACAGGGTTGATAAATTTGGTACGACTAACATCGGGGTTATAGAGAATTTGTCAACCATGGTTTGGTCTACTACCTACTGTAGTGGTATTGCAGCAAAAGCAGGCGATCAGCTTGAACTGAGAGGTCACTTGTGTCATGTGTTCAAGATAAGAAGGCATCTAAATAAAAGGAGAATACAGATAAAGATCTCAGAATCAACTCAATCCTATTGAACTAAAAGGCATCTAAATAAAAATAGTATAGACCCTGGGCAAAGACTACGCTTTTCGAAGGCCCAAGTTAGGTTTTGCATCACTTACCAAGTTGAAAGGAAGCTGTTGTAGTTGACAAAAATGAAGACATATCTTGTTGTTAGCAAAGGGATGGTTTAACCACTCTTATTTGGTGATAGAATCATCCACAGCAGCATAGACATAGACCAATAAGCCCTCCATGAGCATGCCTTCAGTTGAGACATCCACTGGCATTTTACAAAACTGCATACTTTGCAGTGGCTTTGTTCCGATTCTCCCGAAAAAACTAACAACAGAGATTCACAGTTCCTATATAAAGTACAATCATTCTATTCTTTTGTTAACCAATATCAGTGAATCCCTTGCTACAGACATTATTATACATTCAAATATCATCTGTACCTTTCAACATACGACTATAGGAGGCAGCTAATGCTTCAGGTAAACTGCAACTGATCTACACTGAGTTACATTTTTAATTTCTTTCTGACAAAATGGCGCGGCCTGATAGGATCAGATATGTTCCGAGATGAACTTGGCTGATTCTGTGCTTTTTCCGCGGATAGGATTGGTAATCAAGGAGATATAAACTACAGTAAGTACAGAAAGTAAAGTATAATCAAATTAGGTTTTCTCTTGTTGTTCTCATTCAATCATAGCTGGGGTTATATACTCCCCGCAGCGACAGAATTAGGCTCTAAGCCAGTTACAACTTAATGACAGTTTTACTGACATAACTATACTTAAATAGAGTGTTGGCAAATGAAATGAAACAGTGGCAGAAAGCAGTAAATAATGGATTGAATCCAGCAGCTGTTCGATGGTTCGCCTCCTTGCTGAGCCGTTGATCTTCAATTTAGTGAAAGCGGTGAAGAGAAAGACGTGTTCTCCCCTGTTTCCATCTACTTTAGAATTAATTGAAGCATCTCTGAGTGTGTTCGGTCCTGTCACTGCTATTCATTTTATATAGGAAACCGGGCCCACAAAATACAAAACATACATTGAATGATGTGGGCATCTACACATAGAGCTATCACAAGGTCTAATAACTAGAGCTAAAACAAAACTACTTAATGAACAGGTGAATTCACTCAATGCACATGCTAACATTATTAATGAGAGGTTTATACTACCTAAATCCAATTGCTTAATGATACTTAGGCATTCAGCTTAAGAGTTAGACGGAGACGTTGATGCTGTTCATAAGTGTTTACTGATTCAAGAATGTGTGGAGTTCCAACGGGAGGTGAGGGAGGATAATGTGCCACTTGAGGAGAAAGGACAACAGAAGATCAAGTCTACTTCCCAATAAATCAAACGATGCATGATTTGGAGTTCTCTAGAGAAAGTTATGACCTTAGAAGTGAAGGCTCCACAAGCTGATTCGAACAAGGAACGCAGAATGATATACTTGAGGAGGCAGGGACTTGTACATCAAGTATTGGTGAGATCTTGTAACATGTGAGTTTTTAGCACGTTTTAAAACCCTGCATTTAGGTCCTTATTAAAACAGTAATTATTTTATCTACATTTTTGCTCTCGTGATTCCCTCGCATCATCTCATGTCATATAACTAAAACCTGATGTCAGGCATAGATGTGCATATACTGATGAGACGGTGGCCCGATCTTTCGGTGAGACGATGGTAACTAACGGTTTGGTGGAGTTTGACCTTGACGATCCGACTATACCATACGCGACGATACACCTTAGCAATCGCTAAACCAATCTTTGATGGTTATTGAACTTGTCGTAGGCACGATCAACCTGAACAAGGAAGTTCGAGTTCCTGCAAGCAACTGAAGAACAATCTGAAATTGCAAATATTAAATTGGCACAAGAGATAGAAGAAAGTGTATTGGGATTCCACTAGCGATCTACAAGAGATAGAAGAAAGTGTATTAGGATTCCACTAGCGGTAGTCCTACACGACTTGTAGATGCGATAATGTAGTAGTAGTTAAACAACTCAATGAAACCAAAAACTAAAGAGGGAATCCTAAGGGGTATATAAAGAGAAGAGGGAATCTATTACAGGGGCAGTCTCGGACTGTTTTGGCAGTTGCAATCTGCTCGTAACGAATTTGGAGATGAGGTTGAGCAGGTTGGAAAGAGCACGAGATAAGCTTTAAAAAGAGTCAAAGATCACCTAAATGGGAGTCCGTATGCTCGAGATAAAGACGTTTGAATTCAAGACTGTCTCAGCAATCCGAATCAAAGTTCAGATCTTGTGGGACTCTATCTCTAGCTCTTCTTGGACCAAACGTGGCGTGGAAGGACTTCTTGTACATCACCAATTCATGTGGGACATTGTCATAGCCACATGAAGTTCATTCCCTCCTCCTCTTGAGAGCTCGAACTTGAATCCTCGCTGTTCTTGAAGATCTTGACGAACCTTCTTTTATTCTTTGTAGCTTTAGCTGCGGACTTAGTTGAAGTAGTGGAAGTAGATGTGATAACGGGTGCATCCATGCAGGTCATGTCCATATCATATATGTAGACAAAATAACCCTAAAATGATTCCCCTGGACCACCTGTTGAAAGAGCATCTAGGCCCCTAAGTGGTTTTGATGGTTAATGGCAACTCAATCTGGGATCTAATGTTTACAATGAGTGTAAACAGGTTAAATAGGTTCCAGGAAGAAGGGTCATCAAGGGAATGATAACCACCCAAAAAGTACAAAGGTGGTTTCCAGGACAAGGGAATGGCTGTGCTAGGCAGCTGTGTCACAGCTGTGAAGAAGCTGGTGCTGTGCAAGGAGTTGCAAGTAAGGTAATGGTGGCTTGATGCGTCAAGGGCCGTGAATACAGTTGGTGGCAGGTAAAGCCTAGATTTGCTAGTTTCTTTGAGACCATAGGAAACACCCGTACTATCAAGAGGGATGAAGTAGTAATAATCTGTGGAGGATCTTTTGCTCAATGCTCAGGGTGTTGGACAGTGGCACTAATGCTTTGAGGTCAATAGCCCTGTGTCAACAATTTTGCTCAAGTGTGAAACTAGTTTTTGTTAGCACTCTGCAGTGCTAGCAGTAGAAAACCCTAGGGGTAGAGTCACCGGTGTGACACAGCTGTGTCACAGGTGGTCTAGCGCTCTATGACTCAGGTACATCTCTGTACCAGGGGAGAGCTTGTAAATGCTAAGGGACCTGCACTGCGATGGTTTGTCTGCTGAGTCAGAAGACTGTTGGAGGTTCTCTCCTTATTAGGGATCAGAGTAGTTGTATGCTGAGGGCATGTCATGTGCCAAGACCGGGCTGAGTAGTGCTGCTACGTCAGTTAAGGGTTCACCTGTGTCAGCCTCCGGTGACACAGGTGTCGGTCTGCCCGAGCCGGTTATAGGTTGGGCGTAGTGTGTAGCTGTGTCACCGGTGCCTGTCACCGGTGGCTCACTTAATCCTACGTGGCAACCGTGTAACGGTCGGGTTCCTGCGAACCCTATATATAGGGGACCAGGAGAGGTCTTCGACCTCAACCATCCAAGCTAGCTCAAATCAGTAAAGCATACTCGACCGTTGCAAGCCTCTCTCACTCGGAACAAAAGCCAACCTTCCTAAGAGAGCTAGAGTCCTTGAGCAAAAGAGCATTTGGTTCCTCCAAGATTCGTTGCTGCTGAATCTATTACTCTTGGAGTGTCTACTCCTAGACGGGCGTAGGAGTTGCTGGTATCACCCAAGCTTGTGTGGGCTGAACCAGTAGTTTGTGAAGGTGATCTGAAGTCTGCCTGCTGCAAGGCAAAAGGACTTCCACAAGCAAAGCAAGAGGCCTGATCGTCAGGTACTCAGATAACAAGCACGATTCAGTGCTGGCGATCTCTTCGGAGTAGCCTCTCCAACGGAGACGTACCTCTCTGAGAAGAGCAGGGAACTTCGGTGAAAAACTCCTTGTCTCTGAGTGCTTACTGTATTGCTTATAGTACTTGCTATACTTGCATGCTTGTGTGATCTTAGACTTATTCGGTTCACCTGCTGTAGATCACCTTTTTACCTGTGCTATCTTAGCTGTGTCTCAGTTTCTATTAATTATATCTCTTGCCTGTGTTAGCTACCTGTTACATAGCCAGTTAGGTTGCACATTATTTCTAAGTCTTTAGCTCACCTGTGTTAGCCACCTGTGTGACATCTATGTGTTAAATCATTCATAAATCTTGCCTGTGCTATTCACCTGTCACACAGTTAGTGTATCCTACAACTAACTAAGATTTAATGTGTTCAACAAAGTTAAAAGAAGTAATTTTAATTAGCCTCCTATTCACCTCCCTCTAGTGGGCACCTTCGGTCCTTTCAATTGGTATCAGAGCAGGTTGCTCTTTGATTTGGCCTAACAGCCAGAGTTAAAGGATGTCGGGCTATGAGGGTAAAATACCTATCTTTAATGGGACTAATTATGCTTTCTGAAAGAGAAAGATGCAAATGCACCTTATTGCCATTGACCCAGATGTATGAGAAGTTGTCTATACAGGCTACAGGTTAGAAGACAACATCATGCCTACCATAAACGACAAGAGAAACATTCAGAACAATGCTAGAGCTGTCACAGCAAACTTCATGGGTCTACAGGAGCATGACTTCAACAGAGTTAGCACTATGGATTCTGCCAAGGATATCTGGGATACTCTGGAGCAGATCTATGAGGGCAGTGATACTCTAAAGAAGTCAAAGAGAAGCCTTCTGGGATCAACATTGGAGAGATTTGAGTATGAGTATGGTGAGGACATAAACTCCCTGTTCTCAAGACTCACAATCATCACCAACCAGCTGAAGGCCTTAGGCTCCAATCGGGTAGAAGATGAAGATGTTGTGAAGAAGTTCTTGTCAGTGCTTCCCAAAGTCTATAGAACTCTTGTACTCATGCTGAAGGAGAAAGATGGGTTCGACAAAATGAAACCCACAGAAGTGTTAGGAAGGATCCTAACACATGAAATAGATCTCAAGCAAGAAGGCAAACAAAGCTCTTCCCCAGCAGCTAAGAAGAATATTGCCTTGAAGACCACTGCCTCAACGTCACAACCTGAGAGTGACAGCAGTGAGGAACTCAATGAGGAGATGACCAGTGGAGAAGAGAGTGAACTCATCCTCCTCACAAGAAACTTCAGAAAGTTCTACAAGAAGAAGAAGCAGTTCGAGTCCAGTGACAGATTCAAAGGGAAGAGACTGTCCAAAGACAACAAGTGCTTTGAATGTGGCAAGGAAGGTCACTTTGCTGCTGGTTGTCCTAACAAGAAGAAGGATAACAATCAATACAAGAAGAAAAAGGACTTTCATGGAAGGAAGAAGACCTTCAACAAGCACCCAACCTACTCCAAGAACAAGGCCACTACTAGAGCCTATGTTAGACAAGTTTGGGTATCAGATGACTCAGGCTCAGAAGAAGAATCTGAGGATGAAGGTCAGGTCGCTGGAATCGTCATCAGCATGGCTGATGCACCCAGCTGTGACACAGCCAGGTCATACAGCTCCGAGGTCGACTCCGAGGATGATCTGACTCCATCCACTTCTGCCCCTTTGTGCCTTATGGCCAAAGAATCTAAGGTACTTACTGAAGATGACTTTCCAGATTATGCTGAACTAATGGGTATTGTGGAAAGAACAGATAAGGCATATGGCAGGGAAAGGAAGGAGAACATATCCTTAACGGATAAACTCAGGGAGCTGAGGGAAATATGTGACGATGTTTCTGATGATAGGGAAAACCTCAGGCTGGACCAGGAAAACCTGGAAATAGCTCATGAAAAGCTCAAGGCAGCACATGAGCTTCTCATCAAGGAGCATGAGGAGCTTAAGGCAAAGCATTCTATTTGCACTGATATTTCTTCTATATCTGTTAATGCATCTTTGCCTACTCCTGTTATCATTGAGACATGCTTAAACTGTGCTAGTCGTATAAATGTTCTAACATCCACAGGTTGTGCTATTGATAACTCTAAAGAGGCTTCAACCTCTATGCTACTAACTCTGTGGATGTAGCTGAACATAATAAGCTCAAGGAGGAGCTTGAAGAGCTTAAGAGGCTTATGAGAAAAGGCCTATGCACTGCCAACATTGGCATGCAAAATTATCAACTGATTAGAGCTGAGATGCCAAGAAAGAATGATGGCCGAAAAGGCCTGGGTTATGATTCCTCTGCAAATGAAGATAAACTGCCTGCTGTCACTAACTCTTATCTTGCAGCTAAATTTATGAGACAGAGAGGTACAAGTGACAACAAATTTGTTTGTCACATGCAGAGAAATAGGAATGCAGTAAACATTCCATCTAACCCATCCTATGTCCTACAGAAGGATAGAAAATGGAAAATTGTGGCCAAGTATGTTGGTCGCAAGCACCTGACAAAGTGGTTACTTGCTATCTGGGTTCCAAAAGTAACAGTTGTCTGTGTCACAGGTATGCTGCATAGCTGTGTACCCACCGGTGTCACCGGCAACTCACACAGCCAGCTAACCTCATTGTCAAGGATCGCCGCGTTCGCGTCATAATTGATGGAGGAAGCTGCAATAACTTGGTGAGCTCAGACTTGGTCAACAAACTTGGCTTGACCACACGTCCACATCCTCATCCATACCATATTCAGTGGTTCAACAATAGCGGTAAGGTTAAGGTAACACAATCTGCGAGAGTGCACTTTTTCATTGGTACATACCATGACTTTGCTGATTTTGATGTGGTACCTATGCAAGCATGCTCACTTTTATTAGGACGTCCATGGGAATTTGACACCGATGCCACCCATCATGGTCGAAGTAATAAATACGCATTTATGCATAAGGGAAAGAAAATTACTTTACTTCCTATGACACCCACTGAAATTATGCAATGTGAGAAAGAGGGTGCTGAAAATAGCAAGAAGGAGAGTGCACTGCAATCTGAAAATCAGCAAGTTGCTAACACCGTTTTCCCAACTAAGAAAGAGAAGAAAGTAACTAGCTCTAAGTCCGAGGGAATTAAATTGAAGGGGGGTGTTATGCTTGCTACCAAATCTGATCTTATTGATATTAATGAGCTTGATTCTCCTTTCTATGCTTTGATATGCAAGGAAGCATTGTTTTCATTTGATGATACTTCTAGTTCTTTGTCTCCTGCTGTCACTAACCTTTTGCAGGAATATAAAGATGTGTTTCCAGCGGAGATACCCCCGGGGCTGCCACCTATTCGAGGTATTGAGCATTAAATCGACTTAATCCCAGGAGCTTAATCCCACCTATTGCCAAACCGTGCTGCATATAGAACAAATCTGGAGGAGACTAAAGAAATTCAGCGCCAAGTCCAAGACCTTCTAGACCGTGGGTATGTGCGTGAGAGCCTTAGCCCATGTGTTGTTCCTGTTCTTTTAGTTCCTAAGAAAGATGGTAGTTGGCGTATGTGTGTTGATTGTAGAGCCATTAACAACATTACGATAAGGTATCGTCATCCTATTCCTAGGTTAGATGACATGCTTGATGAGTTGAGTGGTTCTATCATTTTCACAAAGATCGACTTGCGTAGTGGGTACCACCAAATTAGAATGAAATTGGGGGATGAATGGAAAATAGCTTTTAAAACTAAGTTCGGTTTATATGAGTGGTTAGTCATGCCTTTTGGATTAATTAATGCACCTAGCACTTTCATGTGTCTCATGAATGAAGTTTTAAGAGTATTTATTGGAAAATTTGTGGTGGTCTACTTTGATGATATCTTGATATATAGCAAGTCTAATGATGAACACTTGAACCATTTGCGTGCTGTTTTTAATGCATTGAGGGATGCACGTTTGTTTGGCAATCTTGAGAAGTGTGCCTTTTGCACGGACCGTGTCTCTTTTCTTGGCTATGTTGTCACTCCACAGGGTATTGAGGTGGATGAAGCAAAAATTGAAACCATCAAGAGCTGGCCGACCCCTCAAACTGTCACACAGGTGAGAAGCTTTCATGGACTTGCAGGATTCTACCGGCGGTTTGTGAAGAATTTCAGCACCATCGCTGCCCCATTGAACGAGTTAACAAAGAAGGGAGTTTCCTTCCAATGAGGTCTAGCACAAGAACAAGCTTTTAACATGCTTAAGGAGAAGATTACACATGCCCCTCTACTCCAACTCCCCGACTTTGGTAAGACTTTTGAGCTTGAATGTGATGCCAGTGGTATTGGGATAGGAGGAGTGCTGCTACAAGAAGGTAAACCCGTTGCTTATTTTAGTGAGAAATTGAATGGGCCAACTTTGAACTACTGTACTTATGATAAAGAGTTATATGCTTTAGTTCGGGTGTTAGAAACTTGGCAACATTATCTTTGGCCTAAGGAGTTTGTCATTCATTCTGATCATGAATCTTTGAAACATATTAGAAGCCAAGCAAAATTAAATAAACGACATGCAAAATGGGTTGAGTTTATAGAGTCATTCCCATATATTATTAAGCACAAACGGGGTAAAGACAATGTCATTGCTGATGCTTTATCTAGGCGATTTACTATGTTATCTCAACTTGATCATAAAATTTTTGGCCTAGAGACAATAAAAGAGTTATACGCCACTGATTTGGACTTTAAAGATGCTTTTGAAAACTGTAGAGAGGGTCGAACATGGAATAAGTATGTGTTGAATGAATGATTATTATATCGTGCTAACAAGCTATGCATCCCAGCTAGCTCCATTTGCCTTTTGTTCTTACAGGAAGCTTATGGAGGTGGTTTGATGGGACACTTTGGAGTGAAGAAAACAGAAGACGTGCTGTCCACACACTTCTTTTGGCCAAAGATGCGGAGGGATGTCGAGCGCTATGTTTCACGCTGCACTACATGCAACAAAGCTAAGTCACGCCTAAACCCCTATGGTCTTTATATGCCCCTTCCTATTCCTACTGTTCCTTGGGAGGATATATCGATGGATTTTGTCTTAGGATTACATAGGACAAAGCGCGGGAGGGATAGTATATTTGTGGTGGTGGATCGATTTTCTAAAATAGCACATTTTATACCCTGTCATAAGAGCAATGATGCTACCAATATTGCTGATTTATTTTTCAGGGAAATCATTCGCCTAGATGGAATTCCCAACACCATTGTTTCCGATCGAGATGTGAAGTTCTTGAGCCACTTTTGGAGAAGCTTATGGAGCAAGTTGGGGACTAAGTTGCTATTTTCTACTACATGCCACCCACAAACCGATGGACAAACGGAGGTTGTTAATCGTACCTTATCCACAATGTTGCGGGCTATTTTGAAGACAAATTTAAAGATGTGGAAAGACTGTTTACCTCATGTGGAGTTTGCATATAATCGATCGGTACATTTTACCACCAAGGTGAGCCCTTTTCAGGTAGTGTATGGGTTTAATCCACGTGCACCCATTGATCTTTTGTCATTGCCTACTTCTGAACATGTGCATTTGGATGCTAAAACACGTGCTGATTTTATTCTGAAAAATCCATGCAACAACTAAAGAGAACATTGAAAAGATGACCGAAAAGTATAAACTTGCTGGTAGTCAGGGTAGGCGCCATTTATCCTTTGAACCAGGCGATCTTGTTTGGTTACACTTGAGGAATGATAGATTTTCAGAACTAAGAAAATCCAAATTGATGCCTCGAGCTGATGGTCCTTTTAAGATAGTTAGGAAGATTAACGATAATGCATACAAGCTTGAGTTGCCTGCAGGTTTTGGGGTTAGTCCCACTTTTAACGTTTTAGATTTGAAGCCTTACTTGGGAGAAGAAGATGATGAAGACATCTCCCACGCTATCATCCAAGGACCAATCACCCGTTCCCGTGCCCGACGACTTAATCATGAGGTGCGTTCGTTTCTTGCTATCCATAATTATATGGCTAATGATGAGGACATCTCCACTACAGTTACACCCAATGCTACTTCTCACATAGCTTCAGCTCCTATTACATCACAAGCTGAACCTACACAAGTGCCGGAGATACAAGGACCAATGACTAGGGCACGTGCCAAACAACTTAATTACCAGGTACTTTCGTTCCTCGGTACTTTGCCTTATATTGATAAGGATACGATGCTGCCTAATAATGATATTCTTTTGCTAATTAGGAGTGGAGGGCCTAGCTTGGATATGAAGGACAAGTATTGGAGCATGAAGAGCAAGCTACAAGGGCATGGCAGCAAGCATACGAGAAGCCAGACGATAAACAAGAGCACAAGTGATGATGGAAGAATACTCAAGCCACCATGAAAAAGGACTTAGTGAAATATGGTGCTATGCCACCTTAATGGGCCAATGGGTCATGTATCCAAATAGGTTAAGTAAAAGTAAGGGAGTCCTCATGGGGGTTTCAGTACTGTTCACGTGCACTATTCACACGTGTGAACAGTAACCCACCTCTCCATCCTATCCTATATAAGTAGCCACACCCCCCTAGGGTTAGCCTGGGGTTTTGCTAAAGTTTAGAATCAGCCACCGTTGCTATTCGTCGTGTTCTTCGTTTGTGTCGTCCGACCAGATCAAGACCGATTGTGAAACCCCACCATATAATATATCGTACTTCATCTATACTCGCAATTTCAGATTGCTATTTCTCAATTCTTGCTTGTTCGTCGATTGCTTGCAGGGATTAAGAACCTCGTGTTCAGGTTGACCGTGCTACCGACATCGTCAATAACCTCTCGGAGTTGGTCTAGCGATTGCTAAGGCGCACCGTTCGCTGCACGGTGTAGTCGGATCGTCAAGGTCGAATCCATCTAATCGATAGTTATCTTCTCATCGAAAGATCGGGACACCCCATTGTTCTATCAAGTGGTATCAGAGCTCAAGTTGCTCGGTGAGAAATTTCCTGTTTTTCCGTAGTAGTAGATTACATCTTTTTCCTATCATCCACAATCAGCCAAAAATCAAAAAAAAATAGGGTTAGTTCATCCATTGTCCCAAAACCAATCTGAGCCGTGCAATTTTCAATCTAGTACTTACATTGTTGAATTTTTGCTGCATAGATCGTGTCAAGTTGCTGGTTTAGATTGGTTCGTTGCATAATTTTACTACTAGATCATACCCTCCTTGTTGCTCGTTTGATTCGGTGTACTATTCACGCGTACTGTTCATGCACGTGAATAGTATCTCCTCCCCCACCCTTCTCTCATAATAGATTGGATCTTGCAAAGAGTCTGGAAAGAAAAAGAAAGAAAGGGAAGTTGGGATTTACTTGGGTTTCAAGTTGATTGCCCAATAGTGTTTGGTTTCTATCTCATATCTTTTTGTCAAGGACTTGGCCAACCCAAGGGGCTTCCCCACGACCTTAATAAGGGTCCTGGACATCCACTCAACGTTGGGTTTGACCAGAAATCAAAGTTGGTTCGGATTCAAAGTTCAAACCGAATTCAATGCCAATTCGGATTCGAAAAGTTCAAAGTGCCCAGAAAAATCTGAAAAAATTCTGTAAAATCAAGGATATTCTCAGGAGCCTACCATAAAAATTTCAGCTGATTTGGCCAAGCCGTTTGGGAGATATCACAAAAAAACGAACCAGGCAGACTTGTGGCAGGAAGTTAAAACTTCGTCTTTTGATAATTTTTGCTCTGTTTGGAATTTTTCTGAGGTTCAAAAAAAGTACAAGAAAATTACAAAAAGAATAAGAAGCCACATAGAAGGCCACTGATATAAAAAAAATCTCAGAAGAATTCTTGCATTGCATTGCTTCTTTAGCTTGTGATCTTTTGCCTCTATTGTTTCAATATCTAGGCTTAGTTAAATTTTGCTCGTTCTAGTCTAAGTCCAGCAACTAGGACTAGTATTTTTGAGCATATATTCAACTTTGTATTGCTACTTTGATCACTTGCTATTTCTTTGCTACTCACAAAAGCCTTCCAAGCTCCACTACTCTATACCGTGCAGATTTTCGATCACTTGGTAATCGCTTGTTCCATACTTTGGAGGTACTTGACACCGTCGGTTGCCGGTCACCTCCTTGCTGCAGGGTAAGAACTTGTAAGAATTGTGATTAGCTTGAGCGTTGAGTGATTGTCACCACATCCTAGTAGCTAGTAGGGACATTACACTTGTGTTTTTCGTGTCTTTTTGCTACTAACCATGACAGGTTCACGCATGAACAGCGGGGATGATCTTTCTCCTCGCACTCGGAAGTTGAGAGATGACTTCCAAGGTGTTGTGTCCAAACATGTTGGGGACATTGACACACACTATGCCGGTTCTATGGACCGGATGGACAGGATAGAGGCAAGCATCAAGGAGCTGAACGCTAAGATTGACGTTATCCTCACCCGTTTGGATGGCACTTCGGGCACTCCACCACCTCTACATCAGCCACCACCTCAACATCAGCTACCACCACCACCTCGCGTACCCGCTCCTGTGCTCCAAGCTACACAACAGCGAGCACGTCATGTCCCCGACTTTGCTCCACAAGCTTCCGATGCTTCAGTGTACCCTCATAATGCTACCACAGCCACGGGTGAGGAAGAGGAAGCTAACTTTGATGAGTATCATGGAGGGTCTGAGGACGAGGACGCCGTCACCACCAACAATGATCGACTACATCGACGGCTGCGACAAAACCGACATGGTATGCACCCACGTCGGGAGGTACGTGATAATGATGATGTTGCTAAACTAAAACTGAAAATTCCACCATTTGAGGGTAGATATAATCCTGATGCATATCTTACTTGGGAATTAGAAGTTGAACAACACTTTGCATGCTTGAATTATCCCGAGGATAAACGTGTTAGGGCTGCTGTTTGTGAGTTTACCGGTTTCGCTTCTATTTGGTGGGCTGAACATTGTAGGATGTATCATGAAAATATACCAACTACTTGGGCTGCCTTGAAAGATGCTATGCGTACCCGATTTGTTCCTCCTTATTATCAACGTGAATTGCTTAATAAACTTCAGCGTTTGAGACAAGGTAATAATTCTGTGGAGGAATACTATCAAGAATTACAAACTGGTTTGATTAGATGTGCTATTGTTGAGGATAATGAGGCTATGCTTGCTAGGTTTATGGGTGGTTTAAACAAAGAAATTCAGACCATACTTGAGTATAAGGAATATAATACTATCACTCGTTTATTCCATCTTGCTTGCAAAGCTGAACGTGAAGTGCAGGATCGACAACCGAAGACAAGATCTAACTTTTCTGCAGGGCGTACAACTTCGTGGACACCTCACACACCCGCTGGCCCGTCCACACGTACCGCTGCCCCGGCCACTTCAAATGCTAAATCATGTTCGTCTACAACACGAACAGCACCGCAAGCACCTACACTAGCAAAGTCTTCCTCCACTGCCCTGGCGAAGAGTTCTTCTTCCATGGCGTCGACCGGGAAGACCAAGGATACACAATGCCATCGCTGCCACGGCTATGGTCACATGCAAAGAGATTGCCCCACAAAGCGTGTGATGATTATACGAGAAGATGGGGAATATGATTCCGCAAGTGACTATGATGAAGATACATTGGCTCTCATCGCTGCACAAGAACAAAATGATGACGAATCTGATCAAGATGTACAATATATGGGCGCCGAGGATGCAGATCAGTATGTGAGCTTGATTGCACAAAGAGTTTTGAGTGTGCAAATGAGCCGTGCCGAGCAAAATCAGCGACACAACTTGTTTCAAACAAAAGGTGTTGTGAAGGAGCGTGCTGTTCGGATTATAATTGATGGAGGGAGCTGCAATAACTTGGCAAGTTCAGAGATGGTTGAGAAGCTTTCACTCACCACACGTCCACACCCTCATCCCTACTACATCCAATGGTTCAACAACAGCGGCAAGCTTAAGGTAACAAGAACGGTACGAGTGCATTTTACTATTGCCGTCTATGCTGATTTTATTGATTGTGATGTGGTACCTATGCAAGCATGCTCAATGTTACTTGGTAGACCATGGCAATATGATAGAGATTCTGTGCATCATGGTAGGACTAATCAGTATGCCCTTTTGCATAAGGGTAAAAAGATTGCATTAGTTCCTATGACTCCTGATCAAATTTTGAAAGATGATCTTGCTAAAGCTAGTAGAGCTAAGAATCAGGAGCAAAACAAGGGTGAAAATCAGATTGTAGCTAAAGAATTTGAGCAACATAAAACTACAAGCAAATCTGCACCTAGGCCTTCTAATAAAATAAAATTGAAAGGTACATGTTTGCTTGCAAGTAAATCTGATATTTCTGATTTGGATGCTAATTCTATTTGCTATGCAGTCATATGCAAAGAGGCCTTGTTTTCATTTGAGGATTTGCCTCCCTCTTTGCCTCCTGCTATCACTAACATTTTGCAGGAGTTCACTGA
This sequence comes from Stipa capillata, assembly GCA_019208055.1. Lineage (NCBI taxonomy): Eukaryota > Viridiplantae > Streptophyta > Magnoliopsida > Poales > Poaceae > Stipa > Stipa capillata. The sequence goes on from JAGXJF010005415.1 coordinate 73,969, forward strand.
CGTCTTTCCTGAAGACGTACCACCGGGATTACCACCTATTCGAGGGGTGAGCATCAAATTGATTTAATTCCTGGTGCCTCGCTGCCCAACTGTGCGCCATACCGTACCAATCCGGAGGAGACAAAGGAGATTCAGCGTCAAGTACAAGAGCTACTCGACAAAGGTTATGTTCACAAATCCCTTAGTCCATGTGCTGTTCCTATTATTTTGGTACGTAAGAAAGATGGATCATGGCGTATGTGTGTTGATTGTAGAGCCATTAATAATATTACTATTCGATATCGTCATCCTATTCCTAGGCTAGATGATATGCTTGATGAATTGAGTGGTTCTACAATGTTCTCCAAAGTTGATTTGCGTAGTGGATACCATCAAATTCGTATGAAATTGGGAGATGAATGGAAAACAGCGTTTAAAACTAAGTTTGGTTTATATGAGTGGTTAGTCATGCCTTTTGGTTTAACTAATGCACCTAGTACATTCATGAGATTGATGAATGAAGTTTTACGTGCTTTCATTGGACGATTTGTGGTAGTCTATTTTGATGATATACTGATTTATAGCAAATCTTTGGAGGATCGCTTGGATCATTTACGTGCTGTTTTTAATGCTTTATGAGATGCACGTTTGTTTGGTAACCTTGGAAAGTGCACCTTTTGCACCGATCGAGTATCGTTTCTTGGCTATGTTGTTACTCCACAGGGCATTGAAGTTGATAAAGCCAAGATCGAAGCCATCCAGAGTTGGCCGACTCCTAAAACGGTCACACAAGTGCGGAGTTTCTTAGGACTTGCTGGGTTCTATCGACGCTTTGTCAAAGATTTCAGCACCATTGCTGCACCGCTGAATGAGCTCACAAAGAAGGACGTTCCATTTGTTTGGAGCAATGCGCAGGAGGAGGCCTTCACAGTATTGAAAGATAAGTTGACACATGTACCTTTACTTCAGCTCCCTGATTTTAATAAGATGTTTGAGCTTGAATGTGATGCTAGTGGCATTGGTTTAGGTGGTGTGTTATTACAAGAAGGTAAACCTGTTGCATACTTTAGTGAAAAATTGAGTGGGCCTAGTTTGAACTATTCTACTTATGATAAGGAATTATATGCTCTTGTTCGGACATTAGAGACATGGCAACATTATTTGTGGCCCAAGGAGTTCATTATACATTCTGATCATGAATCGTTGAAACATATTAGAAGTCAAGCTAAGTTGAACCGTAGACATGCTAAGTGGGTGGAGTTCATTGAGTCTTTCCCCTTATGTCATCAAACATAAAAAGGGTAAAGAAAATATTATTGCTGATGCATTGTCACGTCGTTATACCATGGTTTCACAACTTGACTTTAAAATTTTTGGTTTAGAGACCATCAGGGATCAATATGTACATGATGCTGAATTTAAAGATGTATTGCAGAATTGTAAACAAGGGAGAACATGGAACAAGTTCATCATTAATGATGGCTTTGTGTTTCGTGCCAACAAGCTATGCATCCCAGATAGCTCTGTTCGTCTTTTGTTGTTATAGGAGGCGCATGGAGGAGGATTGATGGGTCATTTTGGCGTAAAGAAGACGGAGGACGTCCTTGCTGAACACTTCTTTTGGCCAAAGATGAGACGAAATGTTGAGAGATTCGTTGCTCGCTGCACTACATGTCAAAAAGCTAAGTCACGACTTAATCCTCATGGTTTATATATGCCTCTACCCGTTCCTAGTGTACCTTGGGAAGATATATCTATGGACTTTGTTTTAGGGCTGCCTAGAACCAAGAAGGGGAGAGATAGTATATTTGTTGTCGTGGATAGATTTAGTAAGATGGCACACTTTATACCTGTCACAAGTCCGATGATGCTACAATTGTTGCTGATTTGTACTTTCGTGAAATCATACGCTTGCATGGTGTACCAAATACTATTGTTTCAGATCGTGATACTAAATTTCTTAGCCACTTTTGGCGATGCTTATGGGCTAAGTTGGGGACCAAATTGCTTTTTAGTACTACATGTCACCCCCAAACAGATGGACAAACTGAGGTTGTGAATAGAACTTTGTCTACTATGCTTAGGGCTATTTTGAAAAAGAATTTGCGTATGTGGGAAGAATGTTTACCTCATATTGAGTTTGCTTATAATCGTTCGCTGCATTCTACCACTAAGATGTGCCCTTTTGAGATTGTTTATGGCTTTATACCTCGTGCACCTATTGATTTGCTACCTCTTCCATCTTCGGAGAAGGTTAATTTTGATGCTAAGCGACGTGCTGAATTGATATTAAAGATGCATGAAATGACTAAAGAGAACATTGAACGAAAGAATGCTAAGTATAAAATTGCCGGTGATCAGGGAAGGAAACATGTTACTTTTGAGCCTGGAGATCTGGTCTGGTTGCATTTGCGTAAAGATCGTTTCCCTGATTTGAGAAAATCTAAGCTTATGCCACGTGCTAATGGTCCATTTAAAGTGCTTGAACGAATTAATGATAATGCATACAAGCTTGAGTTGCCTGCAGATTTTGGGGTTAGTCCCACCTTTAACATTGCAGATTTAAAACCATATTTGGGTGAGGAAGAAGAGCTGCCGTCGAGGACGACGTCAATTCAAGAAGGGGAGGATGATGAGGACATCTCCACTACAGTTACACCCAATGCTACTTCTCACATAGCTTCAGCTCCTATTACATCACAAGCTGAACCTACACAAGTGCCGGAGATACAAGGACCAATGACTAGGGCACGTGCCAAACAACTTAATTACCAAGTACTTTCATTCCTCGGTACTTTGCCTTATATTGATAAGGATACGATGCTGCCTAATAATGATATTCTTTTGCTAATTAGGAGTGGAGGGCCTAGCTTGGATATGAAGGACAAGTATTGGAGCATGAAGAGCAAGCTACAAGGGCATGGCAGCAAGCACACGAGAAGCCAGACGATAAACAAGAGCACAAGTGATGATGGAAGAATACTCAAGCCACCATGAAAAAGGGCTTAGTGAAATATGGTGCTATGCCACCTTAATGGGCCAATGGGTCATGTATCCAAATAGGTTAAGTAAAAGTAAGGGAGTCCTTATGGGGTTTCGGTACTGTTCACGCGCACTATTCACATGTGTGAACAGTAACCCACCTCCCCATCCTATCCTATATAAGTAGCCACACCCCCCTAGGGTTAGCCTGGGGTTTTGCTAAAGTTTAGAATCAGCCACCGTTGCTATTCGTCGTGTTCTTCGTTTGTGTCGTCCGACCAGATCAAGACCGATTGTGAAACCCCACCATATAATATATCGTACTTCATCTATACTCGCAATTTCAGATTGCTATTTCTCAATTCTTGCTTGTTCGTCGATTGCTTGCAGGGATTAAGAACCTCGTGTTCAGGTTGACCGTGCTACCGGCATCGTCAATAACCTCTCGGAGTTGGTCTAGCGATTGCTAAGGCGCACCGTTCGCTGCACGGTGTAGTCGGATCGTCAAGGTCGAATCCATCTAATCGATAGTTATCTTCTCATCGAAAGATCGGGACACCCCATTGTTCTATCACTAAGGATGGGATACTACTTAATGGTGATATTTTGATTCTTAGGAACATGGGAGAAGCACCACTGGACCAGCCATAAGAGGATGAGGCGTCACCCCAAGTCAAGTCGGACTCCACTTCAACTCCGAATTCGGTTCGGTTTTCAGCAGACAACACCTACATAAATGGGGTATAACTTTCTCATACGGAGTCCGATTGAAGAGTTCTTATATGTGTTGGAAAGATAACAACGACACCTTTCCAATATATCTAATGCCACATCATGAATAATTACAGAGATGTTGGAATTATCAGAATAAGTTGTCAAGTGCTGCGTCACCGTTTGGGCCACTTCGGGCCTTGTTTTCGTTTCGGGTTTTAAGCCCAGGTTTAGGGTGATACTCTCAGAAACCCTAGGTATAAATACTCTTTAGCCGTCATTGTTTAGGGTGGGTTTTGCTTAGAATTATTCTGCCATCGCAGTCTCGCTGATTTCATCAGTTTGTAGAACCTCACTTCGAGTAATCAAACAATCATCTCGTTTGTGAGATTGCTTCTACTGTGTTCTTGCTTGTGTTCTCAATTCGCATGCAGGGATAAGCCTTCTTGGCGAGGTCAACCGCGTGCGCACGTGGTTGATAACCAACGGAGCCGTGGTGTAGCGATCGCAGGGTTCAGATCAGTTCTGATTGGAAGCCGGATCGTCAACGTCGAGTTCTCCACAATCGTGATTATCCCTTCCTAACGGAAGATCGGGCACCCCCGTGCACATCACTGTCAGAGGTTCTCTCCTTATTAGGGATCAGAGTAGTTGTATGCATGTGAAGTGTGCCGTTCAAAATGCTTAAATATGATGCTTCATGTGATTAAATCTATATATGCACATTATAGTTCCTGAAAAATTTCTGTGTCCATACAAAAAGGGGGAGCTATTCATATCCGAGCATTTCAAATCCATATTCATATATATCCATCTATGTTGCTAAAAAAAGGGGGAGATTGAAAGTGCATCTAGGCCCCTAAATGTGTTTTGGCGGTTAATGACAAACGATTAGAGGACTAATGACCCTTGTGAGTGTAAAAATAGGTTTTAGTCCTCAACAGATGAAACCGAGGAGCATCGGCGACCCCTCAAAAGAAAAGGGAAAGGAAGAAGGTGGTAAATCTCCAAGATGTAGTCTTTATCTTTTGAGTGACAAGAGTCACATTGAGTCTAGGACCACCGTACTATAAAGAGGGGCTTGATGAACATGGTCGAGGAGAGTTATTGCCGAGCAAAATTCTTTGTCGCCAAAAAGCTCCCACAAAAAACCCTATAATATTCAGCTCAGAAGAAATCCGGACCTCTGGCCGGAGGGTCCGGGTCAGAGTCCGGGTTTTCCAGAAGAGATCCGGACCTCAGGCCGGAGGGTCCGGCTCAGGGTCCGGATCAGTACTGGAAAGGCCGGACCCTAGCCCGGACAGTCCGGACCAATGTCCGGATTTGTTCTGGAAAGTCCGGATACTGGCCTGGAGGGTCCGGGCACCCGGAGGGTCCGGGTAAAATCCGGACAGTCCAGGTGAGAAAATTCCCAGCAGATTCCCTATGCCACCTCACGAGAGAGGGTCCGGCCCAAATCCGGAGGGTTTGGATTTTGGCAGTTTGGCTAAAACGGCTAGTTTTTAAGGGAGCCTCTATATAAGCCCCCTTGCCCATAGCAAGGGGAACTTTTTGCCCATTCCATTTCCTGCCTACACAAGAGCATTTCTCCACTCCTCCAAGCACCAAGAGAGAAACCTTGAGAGGAAGAGAAAGAGTTCAGTGATTTGAAATCCAATCCAAGCACCGCATTGAGTTCATCTCCAAGTGTTCATCAAGCTCATTTCTCTTGGAGGTTGAGGACTCCTAGACAGTTAGGAGTCACTCACGAGCTCCCGATTCGTGTGGTGAGCCGTGGGAAGTTTGTGAAGACCAGGATTCGCCTCCGCGAGGAAAGAATCACCAAGAAGAAGTCGAGGAGATTCCGGAGAGTCCTCGAGAGAAAGTGGCTTGAGAGGGAGCCCACCCTTGATCACGTGTGATCGGGTCCTCAAACGGAGACGTAGGATTCCCTCAAGGATCCGAACTCCGGGAACAGATCCTTTATCTCTCTTGTTTACTCATTTCGCATTTACTTTGCAAGTACCTTGATATTGCTTATATTCATCTTGCTTAGTATTATTGCTTAGTGATCTTGGTTCCCATATTAAGAATTGTCATATTAGTTAATCAATCAAGTAAATTCCGCATATTGTAAGAATTGATTAACTTTGAAGTAAAATTTGATTAGTCGCCTATTCACCCCTTCCCTCTAGGCCGACATCTTGATCCTTTAATTGATATCAGAGCAAGGTCTCTCTTGTTAGGGCTTTACCGCCTTGAGAGCCCAAGATGTCGAACGATGATTCAGGGGTAAATAGTGGTAATACTCGCTCATATCATCCGGTAGAGCACCCTACTTTGATGGAACCCATTATGCTTCATGGAAACATAAGATGAAGATGCATTTAATATCTCTTAACCCCGCCATTTGGCGAATTGTTCAAAATGGTTATGATGTAATAGATGAAGACAACCCGACGGCCAATGAAGATAGACTCATCCACTACAATGCTCAAGCCGTCAACGCCATATTCGGAGCATTGAGCAGAGATGAGTTCAACCGGGTTTGCTCTCTTGAAAGTGCCAAAGAGATTTGGACAACTCTAATGGAAATCCATGAGGGCACCTCGACCGTTCGGGAGTCAGGATTAGAGTTGTCGAAGGGCAAGCTTGACCGTTTTGTCATGGGAGATCAAGAAACGCCAAGTGACATGTATACTCGCCTCAACAACCTAGTCAATGAGATCAAAGGACTTGGAAGCAAAGAGATGACCGATAACTATGTGGTCAAGAAGATTCTTCGCGCGATAGCCCCGAAGAACCGCACCTTGGTTACCCTCATCTGTGAGAAGGAGAACTTCAACTCTCTCACACCACATGATGTCCTTGGGCGAATCCTCGCTCATGACTTGATGGATGAAGAAGCACAAGAGATCCGTGCTCTCAACAAGCCAAGCTCAAGCTCAAGGAAGAATGACATAGCTTTGAAGGTCAAGCAAGTTGTTGAAGAAAGCTCAAGTGAAGATGAAGAAGAAGATCAAATGGAGCAACTTCAACAAGGGATGCAAGAGATGGCTCTCTTCGTCAAGAGATTTGAAAAAGTCTTGAAGAGAAGCGGTTTTGGTCAAAGAGGCAACAAGTGGAAGAACTTTGGGAAGACCAAGACAAGAAGACCAAAGAGGGCTTGCTTTGAATGTGGTGAGGCTGATCACTTCATTGCAAGTTGCCCCAACAAGAAAGGGGACAAGAATGAAGAGAAGGAGAAGAAGTTCAAGAAAAAGGAATTCCACAGGAAGAGCAAGTTCTCGAAGAAGGACTACAAGGCTCAAGCACATATTGGTGAAGAATAGAATTCCGACTCCGACTCCTCCTCAAGCGAAGATGATGATGGTGTTGCCGGAATAGCTATTGAAGCCTCTCCTCCACCACCAAAGTCACTCTTCGACAACTCAAGTGATGAAGAATCGCCCATGTGTCTTATGGCAAAGGGCCTAAGGTATCACCTCTCAAAAGTATTCTCTTGCATTATTCAATGTAGGTAGTAATATTGATAATGATAGTGAGGATGATTTGCTAGGCGATGATATAATTACTTATCTTGATAAAATACCATGATTAAAATATCTCATTTGCTAACCACTATTGAAGCTCTTGAGGAAACAATAGATAAGCAAATGGATACTCTAGATAAACAAGAAGAATTGCTTATCTATGAAAAAGAGAAGATATTAATCTTGAGAAAGAACTCACTAAAGAAAGATTAAAAGTGATGCAATGGTGAAAATTGTTAATGATAACAAAGCAATCAAAAAGAAACTTGAGAAAACCAATGATTGCTTAAAGAAGATTATGCTCAATTAGAACTTGGTTATCTCAAAACTAAGAATTTGCTTGACAATGTTGTCATTGAAAACAAGAAGCTTAAAGCACCACAAATTGATCACACACTTGTGCCATGCTCAAAATGTGCTAATAATCCAAATGTCAACAATGAAGAATTGAAAATTAAAAATGCCAAGTTAAAATCTCAACTTCATTTTAGCTTATTAAAATGTCGCAAGGGTAGTAAGGCCCTCAAGGAATTGTTGAGCAACCAAGTGGAAAACTTTTAACCATGAAGATCTTGGATTCACTCTAAAATTCAATGAAAAAGGTAAGGCTTGGCTGCCTCAACAATATCCGAAGACGAAGTTTGTGCATGGCAAAGGTAAGCAAGTGGAGGGACTTCACTTCAATGGCCATGAGACGAAGAAGCGCCAAATGAGTAAGATATTTGGCGGTGGATCTTTTGACGCCTCCTATGTCCTAAGGAAAGGCAAAGATGGAAACATCCACGCCAAGTACGTAGGACCTAGGAATAGCGGTCTTAAGAAGAGCACTATTTGGGTGCCTAAGATTCTTGTGACTAACATGCAAGGACCCATCCAAAAATGGGTACCTAAATCAAAGATATAAACTTGTTTTGTAGGACTACTCCTCCAGTGGAAGAAGTTGGGTAATTGATAGTGGTTGCACTAATCATATGACCGGAGAAGCGAGTATGTTCTCACAATTAACAAGTGAAGGATCCCCTCATGAGAACTTCATTTTGGCGATAATGCCAAAGGAAAGGTAATGGGGCTTGGTAAGGTAGCAATTTCAAATGACTTGTCAATTTCAAATGTGCTACATGTCAAGTCTCTAAATTATAATTTGCTTTGCATATCTCAATTATGTTCTCTAGGGTTCAATTGCTTATTTACCGATATTGATGTGACCGTCTTTAGAAGAGATGACTCCTCGATAGTCTTCAAGGGTCATATGAAAGGCAAGCTTTATCTGTGGATTTTTCCTTGGATAAATCTCGCCTTGAGACTTGCTTGATGGCTAAATCTAGCATGGGTTGGTTATGGCATTGCCGACTAGCTCATGTTGGTATGAGGAATTTGAGCAAACTTCTAAAAGGCGAACATGTTTTAGGGCTAACGGGTGTTGCTTTTGATAAGAATAGAATTTGTAGTGCTTGTCAAGCCGGGAAGCAAGTTGGAGCTCATCATCCCGCAAAGAACATCATGACCACTTCAAGACCATTGGAGCTTCTTCATATGGATCTCTTCGGACACGTTGCTTACATTAGCATCGGAGGTAACAAATATGGTCCTATAATTGTTGATGATTATTCTAGATATACTTGGGTATTTTTCTTGAGTGATAAAGGTGACACGCAAAAGAAGTTCAAGAAATTTGCGAAGCATGCCCAAAATGAGTTCAAGCTCAAGATCAAGTACATCCGAAGTGATAATGGAACGGAGTTCAAGAACACGCAAGTTGAAGAATATCTTGATGAGGAAGGAATCAAACACGAGTTTTCATCACCTTATACTCCTCAACAAATGGCGTGGCGGAAAGGAAGAATCAAACCTTGATAGAGATGGCAAGGACGATGTTGGACGAATACAAGACTTCGGATTGCTTTTGGGCGGAAGCCGTCAACGCCGCTTGCCATGCTACGAACCGGTTGTATCTCCACCGCCTCTTGAAGAAAACTCCATATGAGCTTCTCACCAAAGATAAGCCAAATATCTCTTACTTTCGAGTCTTTGGTAGTAAATGCTTCATTCTCAATAAGAAAAATAGATTATCAAAATTTGCACCTAAATGTGATGAAGGTTTTCTATTAGGGTATGGATCAAATTCGCATACTTACCGAGTCTTCAACAAAACCACCGGTTGTGTTGAAGAGTCGTGTGATGTGCAATTTGATGAATCTAATAGCTCTCAAGTAGAGCAAGTTGATTTAAATGATGTAGGTGATATTGATCCTTCACAAGCAATCAAGACTCTATCTATTGGAGAGATCAAGCCAACGGAAGGTGTGGAAGCTCAACCCGATCCAACTTCATCTCTACAAGTTGAGCCATCCACATCTGTTCAAGATTCAAATACAACAATGGAGCAAGAAGAAGGAATAGGAACATCTCAAGCTCCGCTCCATCCGAGGGTTCATCAATGCGTTCAAAGGGATCATCCCGTTGACAACATCCTTGGTGATATGACAAAGTGGTAACGACTCGATCTCGTGTTGCAAACTTTTGTGAGCATTACTCCTTTGTCTCTTGTGTTGAACCCTCTAAGGTCCAAGAAGCACTGGATGATCCGGATTGGGTGAACACAATGCATGAAGAACTCAACAACTTCACCCACAACAAGGTTTGGTCCTTGGTGGAAAGGCCGAAGCAAAATGTCATAGGAACCAAATGGGTTTTCCGGAATAAGCAAGACGAGGATGGGCTAGTTATCTGAAATAAAGCAAGGTTAGTGGCACAAGGGTTCACTCAAGTTGAAGGTTTGGACTTTGGTGAAACCTATGCTCCCGTTGCTCGTTTAGAAGCCATCCGTATATTGCTTGCATTTGCTTCCCATCATGATTTCAAATTATATCAAATGGATGTCAAAAGTGCCTTTCTAATGGAGCCCATAAATGAACTTGTATTTGTTGTACCACCAGGCTTTGAAGATATAAAATTTCCAAATCATATTTATAAACTCCATAAGCTTTATATGGATTGAAACAAGCTCCTAGAGCTTGGTACGAATGCCTTAGAGATTTCTAGTCAAAAAGGGGTTTGAAGTTGGAAAAGTTGATACCACATTATTCACTAAGAAAGTAGATGATGATTTGTTTGTATGTCAAATTTACGTTGATGATATTATATTCGGTTCTACTAACAAATCTTTTAGTGAAGAATTTGGTAAGATGATGGCTAGGAAATTCGAGATGTCAATGATAGGGGAGTTGCAATTCTTCCTCGGATTTCAAATCAAGCAACTCAAGGAGGGGACGTTCATATGTCAAACCAAGTACGTCAAAGACATGTTGAAGACGTTTGACATGGAGAGCGCCAAGCCCATCCGAACCCCCATGCAAACAAATGGCCATCTCGATCTCAACATTGATGGAAAATCGGTAGATCAAAAGGTATATCGCTCCATGATTGGCTCCTTGTTATATCTTTGTGCATCTAGACCCGATATCATGCTTAGCGTATGTATGTGTGCAAGGTTTCAAGCCGCTCCTAAGGAGTGCCACTTAGTGGCGGTTAAAAGAATTCTAAGATATCTTGTTCATTCCTCAAACTTAGGGCTTTGGTATCCTAAGGGTTCTAGTTTTGATCTAATTGGATATTCGGATTCGGATTATGCGGGTTGCAAGGTTGATAGGAAGAGTACCTCCGGAACATGCCAATTCCTAGGTAGATCATTAGTTTTCGTGGGCCTCCAATAAAAAAAATTCCATAGCCCTATCCACCGCTGAAGCCGAATACATATCCGCCGGTAGTTGTTGCGCTCAATTGTTGTGGATGAGGCAAACATTGAAGGATTATGGAATCAATTACGATAAAGTGCCTCTTTTATGTGATAATGAAAGCGCAATAAAAATTGCCAACAACCACGTCCAACATTCCCGAACCAAGCATATAGACATCCGTCATCATTTTCTTAGGGAGCATGTTGCCAAGGGAGATATTGAGATAAGCCATGGTAGAACCGAAAAACAATTAGCGGATATCTTCACCAAACCCCTAGATGAGAATAGATTTTGTGAGTTAAGGAATGAACTTAATATCATTGATTCGAGAAACTTGGCTTGACCTCTTGCACTTACATATATGCAATGCTTTGATGAATTCATGCTTTAGATGTAATTGCACATATAGGGGGAGTGTCAAAATTGTTGATATATTGACACAATCCTATAGATGTGAATAAATCAATAGTTTGTAATTATATCATGTCTATATTGATCAAATTACAAAAATTGAGTCTTTGCATATTAGAGTCCTATTCTCAAATGAATAAGTGACTTTAGTGCTAAGATTGACTCATACATGGTGGAAACACCACAAACTTTTCTTGGTTCCTATTCGATGTGTTTCTCAATTCAAAGAAAAACTAGACTCTCATATAATTATATGCCTATTTTCTCTTGATTTTACTTAAATCACATCCAAATGTTGTTTCATTTGATTTGATGTTGCCCATTGGATGTGGTAAGAGTATATAAGGCCATCCCTAGTGCTATCTATCTAAACATCTCATCCTATCTCATTCAAATCCTATGCACAAGTGTTTTTTAAACTCTTTGAAAATCTGGTTCTGGGAAGGTCGGACAATCTGGTTCTTAGCCGGAGTGTCCGGATTCGGCAACCCGGAGTGTCCGGATATGTCCCGGATTGTCCGGATAGCCGGACTGTCCGGGAAGAATCCGGACGGTCCGGGTGTGGTCCAGCGGGCATATAACCCTAGGTCGGGGGTTTTTTCTTTTCAAACCCCCACTTCGACCCATCTCCAAAAGGTCGCCCCTGAGCCACCGCTGCCTTCTGGACCCTCCGGGGAGCTCTCCGACTCTCCGGAGCCTCCGCATCTTCTTCGGATTGAAGATCTCGCCTTCATCTTCATCTCCATTCGTGAGCTTCTCAAGTTCTCTCCTCCGATTTGAAGCCACCTCCGGAAATCAACCCCACCGGAGTTGCCTTAGCCCATCCTCACCGAGTTAGGGCAAGATGGGAGCATCCTCGGGTAATGGCTTGGTTTGTCATCTCTCTCCCTCAAAATCCCATGATATCTACAAGTTATTCCTAGCCAATCTATGGATTTCATGAAAATAGGGTTAGAATAGATGATGTCTATCCATATGACTCTAAGTTGCTGCAAAACAAAGGTTTAAATTGATTGCACTCTACCCATTCACTCGGATTGGGTGTGCCTGCTCTGGAGTGCCCGGAAGTCCGGATTTAACCCGGAGTATCCGGCCGTCCGGACAGTCCGGGTTCAACCCGGAGTGTCCGGCTGCCCAGACAGTCCGGTCCCAGTCCGGAGGGTCCGGGTAGGCTGCAACAGGAAATCTTCCAAATGCAACAATTGATCCTTGGCCTCCTTCGCAAACCTTGTGCACTTATCTTGTGCTCTTACCTATCATTTTCACAGGTGCTAACAGTGGGAGCTCTAGTGAGGAACGTGAGTTAGCCCGTCAAGCTATGAGGGACAAGAAACTGGGCTGCTCTCACGAACCCAGGAGGAATGTCCCTAGGCAAGTTCAGAGGAAGACTACTAACGTCGAAGGCACTTCTTCCCAGCCCAAGAAAAACACAAAGAGGCCGGCAAGAAGAGAAAGGCCAATTGATTATAGGAAGATGAACAAGACAGAATATCAGAAATTGAGATGGGAGGTTAATCCTTCAGTGGACCAAGGGACTCTCAAAACCCTATCTTTCACTCCAGAGTTCAAGAGCAGATTTTTGAGACTGTCATTAGGCTGTTGAAGACCCAGATGTGCCCCCAGAAGGCGATCGACTTTGACTATATCAAGTCAAAAGAGGATCACTTTCGGGGGATCTATGAGGCTTGTGAAAAATTGGGGCTTGTCCAAATCATGTCGCTTCAGCAGTCTTGGAATGATGATTTGATCACTCAGTTCTATGCCACCCTCTTTCTTGAGAACAACAGGGAAGGCACATTCCACTGGATGACGGGAAACATCAAGTACAGGGAGAACTTCAGTGACTTTGCTAATGCCCTAGGTGTACCAGTATACGACGACAATGATGAGAATGTGATCAGAATCCACAATGAAGATCCAACGCATCCAAATGAGCTAAACCACATGTATAGCTCTAGCCACAGGGGAGTAGTTCTGGGGAATATCAATGGGCTTCTTCCATTCTATGATCAGATGAACAAGCTGTTCCGCCAGACTCTCACTCCTAAGGTTGGAGATCTATCCTACATCCGTGGCTATTCCATCAATCTGCTTGCTTATGCTAAGGATGAGACTCCCATTGATGTCATGGACTTCATCTACAATGAGATCAGACTTGCCATGGTGGATAGGTGCTCACTTCCTCTTGCACCATACATTCAGACTTTCATCAATGCGATCACTGGAGATCTGCCTGAGTATCAGACTCATCACACTCTCTACAAGCCAGTGATAGAGAAGCCAGTTGCTGGAGTCACCACCAGAGATATGAGAAACAAGCCAACAAGAGATCCATCATATCAGCCGTCGACTTCCAGCTGTCAGAGAGGTATCATGGCAGCTCTCAGGTCCATCTTTAATATTTGCAAGAGCAATGCTGTGAAGATTGAGAAGGTCAACCATCGTGCAAAGAAGAACACCATTCGCCTCAAGAATCTTCAGAGGCTTGCTGGGAGTCAGGATGTGTCTCCCGAGGGTTCTAAGTTAGTGTCTAGTGATCCGAAAAACTTTTCGGACCCTTTTGCTCAAGCTGAGTCCTCTTCATCTATTCCAGGCGCCACCCCCAACGAAGACGACGACGACGACGACGGATCCTCCTCTTAGATGGGTCGATAGCATCGCTTCTTTTTCCCTTTTTGGTGTCTTGATGCCAAAGGGAGAGAAGTGGCTCTATTAGGATGCTGGGTTTAATTAGGGCTAATGATTACAAAGCCTCGTTCTTTCAGCTTGATTTCGTGGAATGGCTTTGTAAAACATATATTTGTGTTCGATGTCGTATGCTACTATGTTAATCTTATCGTATTATTCTATCGTGGTTTGAACTATGTTTATTCTCATATCTAGTCATGCATGTGAAGTGTGCCGTTCAAAATGCTTAAATATGATGCTTCATGTGATTAAATCTATATATGCACATTACAGTTCCTGAAAAATTTCTGTGTGCATACAAAAAAGGGGAGCTACTCATATCCGAGCATTTCCAATCCATATTCATATATATCCATCTATGTTGCTAATCGTGTTGTCATCAACCACCAAAAAGGGGGAGATTGAAAGTGCATCTAGGCCCCTAAATGTGTTTTAGCGGTTAATGACAAACGATTAGAGGACTAATGACCCTTGTGAGTGTAAAAACAGGTTTTAGTCCTCAACAGATGAAACCGAGGAGCATCGGCGACCCCTCAAAAGAAAAGGGAAAAGAAGAAGGTGGTAAATCTCCTAGATGTAGTCTTTATCTTTTGAGTGACAAGAGTCACATTGAGTCTAGGACCACCGTCCTATAAAGAGGGACTTGATGAACATGGTCGAGGAGAGTCATTGCCGAGCAAAATTCTTTGTCGCCAAAAAGCTCCCACAGAAAACCCTATAATATTCATCTCAGAAGAAATCCGGACCTCAGGCCGGAGGGTCCGGGTCAGAGTTCGGGTTTTCCAGAAGAAATCCGGACCTCAGGCCGGAGGGTCCGGGTCAGAGTCCGGGTTTTCCAGAAGAGATCCGGACCTCAGGCCGGAGGGTCTGGCTCAGGGTCCGGATCAGTACTGGAAAGGCCGGACCCCAGCCCGGACAGTCCGGACCAATGTCCGGATTTGTTCTGGAAAGTCCGGATACTGGCCCGGAGGGTTCGGGCACCCGGAGGGTCCGGGTAAAATCCGGACAGTCCGGGTGAGAAAATTCCCAGCAGATTCCCTATGCCAACTCATGAGAGAGCCGTTGGATTTGAAAATCCGGACGGTCCGGCCCAAATCCGGAGGGTCCGGATTTTGGCAGTTTGGCTAAAACGGCTAGTTTTTAAGGGAGCCTCTATATAAGCCCCCTTGCCCATAGCAAGGGGGAACTTTTTGCCCATTCCATTTCCTGCCTACACAAGAGCATTTCTCCACTCCTCCAAGCACCAAGAGAGAAACCTTGAGAGGAAGAGAAAGAGTTCAGTGATTTGAGATCCAATCCAAGCAACGCATTGAGTTCATCTCCAAGTGTTCATCAAGCTCATTTCTCTTGGAGGTTGAGGACTCCTAGACGGTTAGGAGTCACTCACGAGCTCCCGATTCGTGTGGTGAGCCGTGGGAAGTTTGTGAAGACCGGGATTCGCCTCCGCGAGGAAAGAATTACCAAGAAGAAGTCGAGGAGATTCCGGAGAGTCCTCGAGAGGAAGTGGCTTGAGAGGGAGCCCACCCTTGATCACGTGTGATCTGGTCCTCAAACGGAGACGTAGGATTCCCTCAAGGATCCGAACTCCGGGAACAGATCCTTTGTCTCTCTTGTTTACTCATTCCGCATTTACTTTGCAAGTACCTTGATATTGCTTATATTCATCTTGCTTAGTTTATTGCTTAGTGATCTTGGTTCCCATATTAAGAATTGTCATATTAGTTAATCAATCAAGTAAATTCCACATATTGTAAGAATTGATTAACTTTGAAGTAAAATTTGATTAGTCGCCTATTCACCCCTCCCCTCTAGGCCGACATCTTGATCCTTTACCAACGGAGATGTACCCTCTGAGAAGAGTAGGGAACTTCGGTGAAAAACTCCTTGTCTCTGAGTGCTTATTGTATTGCTTACAGTACTTGCTATACTTGCATGCTTGTGTGATGTTAGACTTATTCGGTTCACCTGCTGTAGATCACCTTTTTACCTGTGCTATCTTAGCTGTGTCTCAGTTGCTATTGATCATACCTCTTGCCTATGTTAGCTACCTGTTACACAGCCAGTTAGGTTGCACATTATTTCTAAGTCTTTAGCTCACCTGTGTTAGCCACCTGTGTGACAGCTACGTGTTAAATCATTCATAAATCTTTCCTGTGCTATTCACCTGTCACATAGTTAGTGTATCCCGCAACTAGCTAAGATTTAATCTGTTCAACAAAGTTAAAAGAAGTAATTTTAATTAGCCTCCTATTCACCCCCCTCTAGTCGACACCTTCGGTCCTTTCACCTGCCAAACCTTTCCCAAATTAGACAACACATATGCCAGTATATACGTAAAAACCCCAAAACTCTAATTCCTCTTTCCTTCGACAATCTGACGAAACTCTAAGTCATCTTTTCTCCCGACAAAAGGAAAACCCTAATGACCAATAAGCATGCATGGTAACATACCATCCAGGGACCCACATGCCAGATATGGGCCACACAACCTGAAACCCTAACTCATCCCCCCATATTCCTAATTTCTTTTCATAAAACTAGAAACCCTAATATTGTTAATTTATGTTAATTTCCTTCTGAAAAAATCCTAGAAAAATTCTATTAAACACTTGAGACTCATTTGCACCTATGTATGAAGTAATATGGCAATGATCAGTAGAAAATTTTGAACAACATCAAAAATACCAGAACTGGCTAATTTTGCATTTGTGCTGCAACCCCTAGAAATATTGCTTAGAAAAATATACAAAAATTACACGACATAGGGTAACCAACTAAGAACACAGATATGTAAAACCCTCACCACCCTCAGTTCAAAAATTCTGAGCAAACCCTGTCGAACACCTTTGACCTAAACACATAATCACGAGCAACCTTGGTCCAAAGTTGGTAGAAAGGTGCCAGAAAGCTCCAAGGCCCCTCCCTACTCCCCATGACCTTATTCACGCCACTAGCCACCTCTGCGAAATCTTCTTTTGCCCCTGCCCTCCTAAACCCTACTTGATGCCATGAATGGCATGCATGCCCGAGCTGCCTACACTCCTCCTTTCTGCCTCAACTTGTCCAGATCCTATCTCCCTGTTAGTCTACACCCCGTGACATGAGTACTTTTTCTAGAAAGTCTCTTGACACGTCGGGGCAGCAGCCATGCCAAGATGCGCATGCCAGAGCACGCTCTGGCCGCGTCCAGAGCAGCCACAGTGCATATGTGTGCCCTTCTCTGTGTCAACCTGCGATTAGCAGCAGTGCTGTCGTGACAAGTCTCGCTGGGGCATCCCTCCTTCCCTACCAAAGCTCGCCAACGCATCAATTCCACCTAAGCAACCTCCTGTGGCCATCCTTATCTCCTTCGGCGACTGGCCTCATCCTTTGCCCGTGCTCCACCTATAAAAGAGCTAGCTCCCGAGCCTCCCAAGCATCCAAGCCACTCCTCCCTCTTCCCATTGGTCGTCAGCCGAGCTCAATTGCTCTAAGGACCCTTCTGCCTCAGCACCAAGCTCAATCTCTCCTACCTCGGGCCCGCCCCAATCCCTCTCCTCCGATCCATCTTGGGACAATTAGCCCCCGCCATGGAATTCCCCATCCCCTCCTCTACCAAATCCCTGTTTTGATTTTCCGAGAGGAGCTCCCCTTTTCAAACCCCCAAACCTCACCGGACTTCTTCCCCAAACCCTCACCGGACCTTATTCCAACGGCGGCGGTGCCCTCCTCCAACTGCTAGGTGGACCCGGCCCCCTTTTCTTTTAAACTGAAACGATAAGTGGGCTACTGCCTATGACAGGTGGGCATCCAACGGGCTCTCTGTTGGAATAAGTGATAACACCCCCTCCCATTATGCGCTTTCCTTGCTGAAACGCGTACTTCAGCAATGCCAAAAGCGTTCTGAACCCCTATTAAACCCCAGCTTTCTATTTTTAGTACCGATTTTACTTTGGTTCAGCCGGTTCGATTAGATCCAGACCGGTTTCTCAAAAGTTTGGACTGGTTCTTAACCCAGAAAATTATTTCCTACAATCCTATTCAAACACAATTTTGAAACTCAAAACATGTGTACAGTATTCTTGTATGCTTAAGAAAATGATATTTCGTTAGACCTTAAAATAATTCCAAATAATTTCAGTATACCCCAAGTTAGTGTATGAGCATTTTCTAAGCATTGTAATACCTCTATGGCCCATACAAAACATATGACCAATTAAATTTTGAAAAAGAACAAGATGATTTTGGTTTTCCTCGTGTATAACAATCATCATTTTCTTTTTACTAAAAGACTTGAATGAAGCTTTTGAGCATGTGATGAGGACATCCCTAGTTCATCAGTTCATCTCATTCATCATCTCCTCCACAAGATGATACTACACGCCTGTAGGTTGAACCTGCCACTAAAGAAGCTTATTTGGGACCAATGACAAGGAGTCATGCCAAGCAAATAGAACAAGAGGTGAATGCACTCCTAACTGATTCTAATATTGATATTAGTGAGAATTATATACTGCCTAAGTCTAGTGTGCTTCTTGTGCTCAGGTTGATGCCTACATTGCTGATTGAAGATGAGGACTTGCATTGCAAGGGTCAAGCCTTGTCCTTTGGCATACATTGCTTGACAAGGCCAACATATGCTCCTTGGATCCAATGGTACAAGACGGAGGCAAATCTAGATGCCAAGAAGTTGAACAACCAGTCCAAGTCAGCAAATGTGAAAGCTGCAACTCCAGAAATCCGTCCTACAACTTCCCAGAAAGTCCCAATTCATCTTGGGCATATTCAGCAAGTTCAAGAGGCACTTCTAGGTTTGAAATTAAGTCCTCTTTCCAATAAATCAAACGGTTTCACATTTGGAGGCCTAAGTCAAAAGATATGTAAGTTCCAAGGCAAGCTGTTTAGGGCATTTAGGCTCCACGTCATCCCTTAATTGCCAGCTTGGAGGCCACGAAATTTGACTCATTTTTTTGTGTGTGTTCACACCCAACTAGGAGGGTTGTTCCTAGTATAAATATCCCCCACTCCCACTTTCATTGCAACTCTTTGACAATTTGATTCCCCCATAGGATAGCCAAGCTGCTACTAGATCTTGTTTGAGAGATCTCTACCCCTTTGCTCTTGTAAACTTACCTTGTGAGAGGGTAAACTCACTTTGTGCTTCCAACTTCATGTGTGGTTGTGTGGGATTGGGAACTTAGAGTGTGGTTGGGCGAATACTTGTTGCAGGTCATTGCATCGGCAGTGGTTGGCCTCAGGATCGTCAGGTTGCACTGTTATCTATTTACCCGAGAGCATTGTTGGCTGGGATCGGTGACCTCCATCGTACCCTTCAGGTGGCGCTTTTACCTTCGTCGAGCAAATCCTACATGAAGATGGGGCAACCCCGCATCAACATGAGTCCAGATGACCTTAGCTTTGTATACGAAGTATATGGTAGCATTAACATTCTTTCTCCGTACTTCACCTGACATATGAAGACATGAGTATTAAGATGAGTCGGTAGCCTCACCTTAAATCCTACTACTGAAACCCTCATTTCATGTTAAAGATTTAAGCTAGAAATGGAATATAGGTTCAAAATAATCTTAAGTAGGTTTTATCACTCTTGTACTCTCCGAACTCACTTAAGGAAGATATCGAGTTCATGCTAACCCTAACAAGAAGAAGGACCGTGATATACATATATGTGATCATGTATTCTATACGAGAAATCATCAACTTAACCTAAAACCATAACAACCCAAAAATATTCCCTAGGTCAAAATCATCGCAAGATCATATCATGCACTAATTGGTTCTTATTAAGATTTCCTGACCTCATTGTTTATTTGCCGGTTGCTTTAACGTGTAGTTACCGACGCTCCGAATTTTCTCGAGGAAGATCCCAGATTTTCGCAGAATCAATTCCAGGAGGAATACCAGTACCCCCAACTCGCTAGGCAAGCATCCCCGCTTTGATCATGTACTCACCTAACTTGTTAATTTGGCTAGGCGAAGGGGAGTACTTCCCCGAGGACGATAGCGACTACGAAGGTTAGGGTTTACTCTAGTCGGTTCCCTATCGATTATGGCATACTGATGTGTGTCTACCACGTGTATCTTACTTTCCGCTGCATAACTCTTTGAATTCAGCCAAGAGGCCACATGTGTAACCTAAAAACCTTGCCAGTCTATGTGTCAGACCATGTAACGTTGTGTGACTATGATATCTAGGGCAACTTGTGTGTACTAGCTACTGATCATGGGACTAGTATAGTAAACCCACGGGTTTATTTGGTCCTTAAAACCAGGTACTCCACAGATCTCCAACTCCCCATGATCATCCAAAGGTTCCCAATAACTTTCTTAGATAATTCCACTCGGATTTGGAGCGAAAAAGGCAAGGAAACAAAAGATAGAAAGGGTTGCACTCGGTTCGGATTCAGTTCGGACAGCCAGGAGGTCCAAATTTGAAACAGCCATGGTTTCCTCATACGAAGTCTAAATTAGGAAATGGAAAGCTAACTTTGAGTACATTCCAACGGGTATACACCCATCCACATATTCCTTTTGGTTTATCCACAACTATCAAAACAAGTTGGTAGTTGTATATGTCCTTTTTCAAATAGTCCTATAACTTAGAGAAGTTAGAGTTAGGTTGGAATTCAACCCAAACACATGACATCCATGGATACAATTGCTGCCACCTCTACTTTCACTACTTTAACTACGTCTGCGGTTGAAGCTACAAAAAAAAGGAGGTTCATCAAGATCTTCAAGAACAAGCAAGGAGTCAAGTTCAAACTCTCAGGACGAGGAGGAAATGAAGCTCAAGTGACATTTATCATGTACCACGTGAATCGGTGCTGTATAAGGAGTTCTCCCACGTCACCTTTGGTCCAAGGAGAGCTAGAGATCAAGTCCTACAAGTTCTCGACTCTGATTCGGATTGCTATGACAGTCCTGACTTCAAATGTCTATATCTCATGCATACGCGAACTCCGATTTGGATAATCTTGAACTCTTTGGAAAGCTTATCTCGTGCTCTTTCCAACCTATCTAGCCCCACCTCCAAATTCTCATGAGCAAGCCACAATTGCAAAAATATTCCAGGACTATTTCTGAAACAGACCCCTCTTCTCTTTATATAGCTCCTAGGATGGTCTCTTTTGTTTTGAGTTTTGTTATGTTAAGAGTTTGCTACCTTTGCAACTTCATATATCTTTGTTTGTGTCCAATGACCAGATCAAGACCGCTTTTCGAAACCCAATCCATATTGTTCTTCAACCATACTTGCAATTTCAGATTGCTTTATCTTAATTCTTGCTAGTTCTTCGATTGCTCGCAGGGATTACGAACCTCGTGTTTAGGTTGACCATGCTTCCAGCATTGTCAATAATCTATCGGAGTTGGTCTAGAGATTGCTAAGGCGCATTGTCATCGCACGGTGTAGTCGGATTGTCAAGATCAAATCCACAAATTGATAGTTATCTTCTCATCGAAAGATACCCATTGTTCTATCAAGGGTAGACGTCCTAGGGTCTTTATATACTGCTGAACTTCATGGTTTTTAGCCTCAGACAACTTTATGCATAAGAATTGAAACAGAGCTATTGCTTATTCTTTCGTACCAGCATTCATGTGAGGACAGCTGAGAAAGGATTAGCAATCGTGTTTATTCTACAATCCAAGGTCAAGCCGTCATTCCATTGAGAATTGGGGACTTGGTGATCGTTGCTCGTGGTCTCGTGACAATCATCTACCGGTATGTTTTGGGCGTTTTCCAAAGAGTTGAGGGTTCGTGTATTGGCTCGGAAGTTCAGCTAGCGAGATCGTTTATTCATACCATCTATCCACGGTTCCTCGCCGAGAAGATCGGGACACCTTATATCATTGAATTACCAATATCATGTTATTGTGACAAAGGGAGAGACATATATACTACAGAAGACAGTACATCTTTAGTGAAAAATGTGGGAAGCATGGGAGCTTTTTGGAATAGTGAATTTTGTGCATCCTGTCTTTAGAAAACTATACAAGTCATCAATTTTTCGTGCCCCCCAAAATTTGGCGGTCTGTTTGGGTTTTGCTTCTTTCTGGTACCTTAACGATCTGGTGCTTATCAAGCTCTTGAAGTACATGGAAATCATCAATTTCCTATGAAATTGGCAGCAGATAAATGCATTTCGCGATAGTGCCTAAAGTTCAAGACACATATGTCAACTGCTCACGTCCACGCTTTTAATGTTAACATTAACTTTTAGTCTGGAAGGTGCAGAGTTCTGTTATTCTAGCTGCTCGTAGGCAACACAAATGAGTACGTCAAGAATAAAGTGAGTAAAGGTGATACAAGTGTAGGGAACATGGTGTTTGGGGAGACATCTGCGTCAAAAGTACTGCAGTGAGGATAATGACGAGCAATCTTTGTTTTTGCGTGCCCGTTTTGAAGCTCCCGAGCATCACGGAATTATGATCTGATCGTGTAATTATTTACATAGTGCCTGTTCCGTGATTTGCAAACACAAATGGCTGTTGTTACAGGTTTGTTTGATGGGGAATGCCTTGATATACATTATTCAGTTTATGATTGATGTTGATAAATAAATTGGTTTGTAAACCCTCGCAAATTTTGACTGCTGACTGTCTGCTGTTTTTCAACCAATTGTTTTCACGAAATCTTTACAACCGGGAAAAGAAAATCGGTTTCTGACTTTGCTACTATTATTGGCCTGGTACAAGGTTGGCTGATCATGATGGCTTGCTTATATTAATCTTGTTTCGTGATCTATTCCTTGATTTCTGGTGTACTCGGTGTCATGACTCATGAACCAAAGATGCGTGGTGCGGTGGCGATGCCGACTGAAAGCAGCGTGGCGCGGTGTGATGCAGACATTCACCACGACAATCTTCTTTTTCAAGGTAGGCATGCCCCTGCACCAGCTTCCCTCTCCCTTTAGCAGCATCATGCATATCGTACCGTCCTTGATCTCTCTTAATCTTCTGATCTAATTTGATACCTCCAGGAACTTCAGAATGAAGAACACTTTCCTGTGGAGATCACTGCAGAGAATAGGTCTTGCGACTTTAGATATATCTGGAAAACGAGATGTAAATGTGGAGAGATGATGCAAGACCTGATTTTATTTTTTGCAGTGATGATTTGATGCATTAACGATGGCCACACCTGACCTGGAAAAGAAAGGGACTGGAGCCATCAGAAGATTGTAGCACCTCACAGTCTTAGCGGGAGACTGGGGAACATGCAATCCTCTAGCTCTGCCACAGATGGACGGACTGGGCTCTCCGACGCATGACGCGGCGGTCCATTCATTTCCTTTGCAGAATTCAGAGTGACTTGCATTGAAAGTGACGGCCATGGATTCTCCGGAGCTTCAACGGCTGCAAAAGCTTGCCAAACTCGCCTGGTGACACCTACATCTGCCGGTGCAGTTTCAGTAGTACTACTACTACACCAATCAGTACATTATGGTGTACTTGAGGCTGGGGAAGAATGGCATCTTTGGGATCTCAAGTACGAGCGATAAGGATCCAGCAGCAGTGCCAATATCTATAATTGAGTGGTGGATTCTTGTGCCTTTAGTTGCCTGTTTCTTCATAATTTGATAGTTTCAGACTTGAGACTGCTGCTAGTTGCTTTCTTGTGCAGGCGACTGGGGGGCACAAAAATGGGCAGTCAGGAAGGATACAGTACGTGACGGTGCCTTTAATCTTCTTTCAGGTCTTGGAAAACCTCACACTTAAGCAGGATTAAAGGCTCGATCTTTCTTCTTTCTGTTGAGGTGATCGATGAGGCCCATCTTTGGGAAAGATGAGTCATCGATGAAACTGTTAAAAGATATAATCACAACGTTTTGCACCATCATGAGTTGGATGAGTCATCGATGAAACTGTTTTAAGATATAATCACGACGTGTTGCATGAGTTGGATGATACAAGTTATTTGTCGTAATGTTTACAGCCTATTTGGATCACAGGAATTAGAAACCTTAGGAATAAGAAAAACATAGAAGTGAGATGTCATATATTATGAATTTCCATAGGATCTTAAACATATGAATTTTAGAAATGATGTTTTTGGATGGTTCACGGAAAAATAATATAGGATTTAGAGGAATAAAGAGAGATTAGAGAGATAATGTATGGGTCTTCTAAAAAAAAGTTCGAATTCATGTTGGATTTTCTCTGGAATTAAGGATATAGGAATGCGTTTCATAGAAATCTGGGGACTCCAAAATCATATGATCCAAAAGGCTCTCATAGAGAAAAAATTTAAGAATTGAAATACTCTCAGATTTATATGAAATTCCTAAGAGGCCTTTAATAATTGTTTACTCACAGGAGGTTGTTTGGAATATTTAGGTTTATATTTTGGTCCTTTGTGATCTCTCACTTAAGTCAACTAACGCGACGTTTTCGTCCAGGAAAAGTAAAGCAGGGAAGAAACACTAATGGTAGGTCTCATAACTGTTACATATAATGCTTTCCTGCTACCGCTTGATGTTGCCACTACCTTATTTTCGTCCGGCTTTCCATGTGTCGTGTATTCTCTACCATTTCTTTACAGAGGGATCATACATCAGTGTTGTCCATCACACCTATATGTTATCAAGCACATCGTTTGAGGTGATGTCGTGATCGATGCTATAGATCGATGTTGATATCCGTTGTCTTTACACCTACTGACCTGAACTCTGAATTAAGTAGGTTTCCTAACCTGCGTAAAACCTAACTGAAGTGAGGGTTAACGTCATGGGTGTACTCCATGATTCTTTCTCTTTATACTTCTAAGGACTTCTGTACTATGTTTTTGCATCTAATCGATCTACTTTTTAGGCAAAGAGATAGTAGTAATTAATTCTGTGGGTAGAAAGCTGGTCGGAGCGTGAACTTGGAATCGGGACAGGACGCTCCTAGCAAACCGAGAGATCACAGGATCTAAATGTACGGCCCACTGCTTGGCTTGCGGTTTAGCTCGCACGTCAGCCGCCTTGACCCTATATGCAATATGCATCAATCATCATGCATGGTCTGACCATGGACGCTGTTGCCGGTCTAGATCTTCATTATTCCATGACCATCGGGCGTTGCACTACGTGGGCAGCTCCTAATCCACTAGAGTCTGCCGGGATTCTTGGAAGCAGTGAGTAAATAAAATTAACTAATGCCAGCAACAAATGTGGTGTTGGACATAATTAGAAGTTCTAATTTTCCACGAGAAACCACGGTAATTGCTTTTGGAGCTCGGGATCCAGTGATCTTGCGCAAGAAAAATTATTGGCACGGTAAAAGATTCTTAAAAAAAGTCACACGTGTAAATGTTGCAAAATATTTTTTCTTCTGAGTTGTGCATTAACAACAAATTCAGACCACTACTATGTGCTATACTACCCTCTCTTTTTATTTTGTGCAGGTCATAAAAGAAAATATTTTTCAACAAAATTTTGCAGTGTTATATTGCATTCCCTCATTGACACCTTGAAATTTTCCGAAAGGTTTAAAACTTGTCACATGTACTTTTTGAATCTTTCCAAATAAAGGTACCACTGGAGCTCAGGAGCCAATAACCCTTCTCCGATCGAGAACCAGCTCTTTAACAACCGGCCATCTGGAACTTCATTATTATCGATGGCCTTATATCACCGTTGGGCATAAACATGTAATATCCGTGCTAGAAATAAAACAGTCCAAAAGGATTTGCTCCTTCGTACCAAAGCAGCCTCCACCAAAAATTAGCTTTTCTTAGAAAAAGGAATTTTATTTCTCTTGAACCAACATAAAGATGATACAACATACAAAATATCTCTCGACTTCTACATTCTTGCACACACATAACAAAGAAAAAATCACTAGCCGAACACTAGGTGCATAAAAGAAAACCAAATGTCTATAAGAAGAAACTGGTATAAAAAAGCAAAGTCTTAGTCCTCTTATGATGCGCACAATCGACGGGTAAACAACCACCCTTGTGTAGGGAAGAGGTTTTGTGGTATTGTCTAGAGAACTGCATGTCAAAAAGAAAAAAGTCATGTGCCTTCGGATGTTGCTGCAGCAACCAGGATCAAAGCCAGTGCTTACATCTGTAAATAACCTATAAATGATTATAAACTTTACATAGACCAACATTGATGAGGACATGACTCCCATGGATACACCCACTACCACCTCTACTACCACTACTTCAACTACATCCGCTATAACGAACAAAAGGAGATTTGTGAAGATCGTGAAGAACAAGCGAGGATTCAAGTTCAAGCTCTCAAGAGGAGGAGGGAATAAAATTCATGTGACTATGCCCATATTTCACATGAATTGGTGCTGTACAAGGAGTCTTTCCACGTCACCTTTGGTCTAAGGAGAGCTAGAAATAGAGTCCCACAAGATCTGGACTCTGATTCGGATTGCTGAGACAGCCCTGACTTAAAACATTTATATCTCGAGCATACGGACTCTGATTTGGGTGATCTTAGACTCTTTGGAAAGCTTATCTCGTGCTCTTTCTAGTCTATCGAACCCCATCTCCAAATTTGTTACGAGCCGACCGCAACTGCCAAAACAATCTGAGGCTGTCTATGAAACAGATCGCATCTTCTCTTTATATACCCCTAGGATTGTCCCTTTAGTTTTCGGGTTTCATTGAGTTGTTTAGTTACTGCTACATTATCGCATCTACAAGTCGTGTAGGACTACCACCTTGTTTAGATTGCCAGTAGAATCCCAACATACTTTCGTCTATCTCTTGTGTCAATTTAATACTTGCAATTTCAGATTGCAATCCTAGTTCTTGCTGGTTCTTCGGTTGCTTGCAGGAACTCGAACTTCGTTGTTCAGGTTGATCGCGCTTACGGCAAGGTCAATAACCATCGGAGGTTGGTTTAGCGATTGCTAAGGCGTATCGTCGCGTACGGTATAGTCGGATCGTCAAGGTCAAACTCCACCAAATCGATAATTACCCTCGTCTCATCGAAAGATTGGGCCACCATCTCATCAAACACACAGAGGATGCTTCCACCAAGAGTAGAGCATGTATGCCCTTATCTAACTTGTTCAGCCATAGACCAAAGAGGTCGGCTATACCAGTGAGAAGGCGTAACCCGGATCCCCTGTTACCTATCATACAAAAAGTTGAAAGGACCTGAAGGATCTAGACGTCGCTTAGAGGGGGGAGAGGTGAATGGGCGTTTTTGAAATTGCTTATAGATTTGGCTCAATCCTATGCGAAATTAAACTAGCCAGATTTAGCATGCTCAAATACTGAATATACTAGGTTCACCTAAGTGCACCAACATCCTATATATACGTATGTCAAGGTTTGCAATCCTAGGGTGACAATCAAGCAATACAACATCTAATAAAGATATGCAGGAATGAATTGTGATAGTGTCAAGGAGACAAGAGACAAATGATGTTTGCTCTAAAGTTCGGATATCCACCGATATCCTAGTTTCCGTTGAGGACCCGATCACTCGTCATCAAATGTGGACTCTCTTTTAAGCCGCTTCCTCTCAAGGACGCCCTTGCTTCTTCTTGTCCACTACAGTTAGCTCCTCCCCCCCACTCTAGAGATGGCAAGCTCCACAACCACTTCACAAATCAACCAGGTCTCCTCACATGCTTCTTGAGGAGATTTTCGAGCTGCCTGGACCAAGCTGTCTAGGAGATGGTGGTCTCCAAGAGCAATAAGCTCCCAGACTCACGCTCAAACACAATCGACACCAAGTACTCAAACAAAGCAATCCATGTGCTAAATGCGGGCTACCAAAGTACCGTACACTTCTCACACCTCTCACTCTTCTCACTAAGCCACAAAGGCTTTGGTTCTCATAGTTGAGCTTGGGAGAGGAGAGAAGAGCACTGAAGGTTGGGACACAAGTTCTAACAACCCCAAGACGACAACACCTCACTCATTAGGAGGGTAACGGGTATAAATACCCCTCCAAAAACTAGCCCTTGGAGACAGATTTTGTACTGATCGGAAGTTCTGATCAGGGGAAGTTCCGATCCCCTGATTAGAACATCCGATCCCATAGAATCCAATGGTTGGATCTGGGCAACTCATTTTTAGACCTGCCAAAAAGCACACATCGGGGCATTCGATATAAATATTGGAACACCCAGTTTTTTCAAAGAGTTAAAACTAAGGTGCACTTCGGAACATCCGAACATCAGAACTTGAATTAGAACTTCCTATCACATCGGAGGCTCCGGATCTGATTTTTCGGCGGTTCTAGACACATCAGAAGTTCAATCAGAACTTCCTACCACATGAGAACTTGAATCGGACTTTCCGATATGGAAAATTTCAACACTGCAAAAGACACTACCGAATACTCCGAAAATGGATTTAGACGCTTCCACCCATTGTAACAAGCTTAATCACCCAAGATTAAAGCTAGATACCAAATGGGATACACGAAACACAACTAGGGCTTGGCCAAAAGCACTGTCCGCCACATGGCCGACCACAACACAAGGTTAAGTCTAAACTACATTTAGACACCCCGAGCTCGCTAAGCATCCTCTCAACACAAGCCTAACACGCACTAAGCACAAGGTTTGAACACTTGACAATTGATAACATCCAAGCTACGCATCCGGTGACCCTCTTGAGACCGGAGAAACCAGAAAACCCAGTCTCCCACCAAACTCCTTGAGGCCGGAGAAACCATAAAACCTAGTCTAGACGTACCTTTGCCTTGAGAAATCCCGTTGGACTTGACAAACGCATCATCCAAGTCCCGAAGCTTCTTATTGCTCTTCTAAGCTCGTCATCAACTCCACTAAGGCTTGATAATGAACTTCATCCTTGCTTCCCATCCCAATCCTCTCTTGATCTCCAAAAACTTGATGAAGACCAATTGATAGCTTCCCATGCACAAGGCATAGGAGGCTTCTCTCTTTGTATCATCTTCATCGGTTCACCACCAAGGCATGAACCGCAAGCATCAAGTCTGTGATTCGTCCACTAAGCTTGATTTGATCTTGGTCTTTTAACTTGGCATATTTTAATATCTCAATTCAACTCTTGCCATCATATGGAACGTAACCCCAACTCATTCTCAAGCACATAGTACATGGGTTACTCCATAAACCTTAATTGACAATCTTATACCTTAGTCACATGGTCTATCGACCACAGGTCCCAAAGCCTTCTAGCTTGATTGTCAACTGTCTCCAATCCATCTTATGGATTTAGTGTTCAATACTTTGGCTTAACACATCAGCCCATAGAATCATACCCTAACACACCCTATCACAAAGCAAATGGGTTTAGTCCATAAATATTATTGACAAATTATACCTTTAGTCACTTGAACCACACAAGTGACTTAGCCTTCATGCTCTATTGCCAAACGTCTTGAGTCCAACTCATGGACTTCATCTTGATCCTCTTTTGGCTCAACTCATGAGCTCCACACACGACCATTTAGTGTTCCACTTAGGATTACACTTAGATCATGCACTCCACCTTCACCTCAATCATTTTTGCTTCACTCCTTGAATTCCAATCTTGATCTCTGAGGTCTGTTTCTCTCTAGCTTCTTCTTCATCACATGAGCATCGCCTATAGCGCATTGATCTCGATGCATCTGTTTTCATCTCATCGCATACCTCGAATCCATGCTCCATCATTCATGCATCACCTATAGAACAATCTACGAAAAATTCTCAACACAATCGTTAGTCCATAGGTATTGTCATTAATTACCAAAATCACACTTAGGAGTTAGATGAACCTTCAATCTCCCTCATTTTGGTAATTGATGACATTCTCACTACAGGGTTTATATTTGAAAATTAAAATTCTAAGTGTACATCTTATTCGAGAATAAAATGTATACTAAGAACATGTTTTGGTAGCATCAAATATCACGAAGATGTTTGAGATTACCAAAATCTACTTTACTAGCACCGAAAACCACTAATGTTTTGGTGTTAGTAGAACCAATCATGTATAGAGAAAACTCCCCCATAATCTATGCATGTGTGAATGAATCTTTAATACCATTGCATATATTGTCTATCTCATAGTTTTTGGGATGGAGTTTCCCTTATACATATGAACTAAAGAGGCAAGCATGACAATATATATCAAAGGTAAAGATGCATGCAAGCGACCAAGGAGGCAAGCATGACAATATATATCAAAGGTAAAGATGCATGCAACCAAGGATATCACAAAGATATCTCACTACTCATGCAAAGATAACCATGAAACTTATACAAAGCCAATTATGCAAAAGCTTCTCCTCCTACAAGGCATAGCCCTTCACCACCTAATCCTTAAATCTACCCCATGGGCAAATCTCTCTCACAAATATAACATCTATGTACAAATTCTCCCCCAATGGGCATCAATGCCAAAATGCAAGAATATTTTAGAACTTTCCAAGCACACTAGCCTTATGCCACAAAGAAATGATCAAAAGCTAATACACCACCAAAATGTGTGCATTTCTCATAATTTGACTGAAATCAAATGTACTTATCCAATCACGAACAATTTGAGGAGATCACTATACAATGATCCAAGGAATACAACAATATGCTAAGATATGACACTTAATCACTCCATATGTCAAGCATGCATCCTTAAGATTCAAAAGACATATTTTGGACAAAGGACAAAAACATATGAATTTAAAAATATTATAATTGAAGGAAAATCAAGCATGAGTGCACTAAGGTAGGCACTCATTAGCTCCCTACACCCATCCTAATCAACTTCCCTAGACTCCCGAAAGGAAGAAGAGAAGATACCTATCAAGGCTACTAAGGATGGATCAAGAGAAGGAAGGAATAGACTTAGCCCAAATTGAACATAAGAAAAATTGTTGGCATTAGAACAAATTTTCATTTATCACAAAGTCAACATCTCATAGCTTAGATGATCAAGAGAGCCACTCAAGGGAAAGACAAACTAGAGGAGAGAGTTCTACACATCCCAACTAGCAAGAAAAAGCGAGTAGCAATAGTTGAGATGTTTTGAACCAAAGCCTATATACCTCACGCAAATAGATAATTTTTTGTATTTTTCATCAATATTGCACATGGGAGCTCAATCATTTGATATGAATTCTTTTGCATATTTGGGACTAATGAATCATAAACATGATTTTATAGATCCCACAAAATATGCTACTTCAAATTGCTCACATTTGCAATAAGGAGGTTCTAGGCACTTGCAAGAAACAAATTTTCGCAAGTAATTTTCATGCTATGATGCAACCTACAAAAGGTCAAATCCTTTTTATTTTATGTATGAATTAAGCACAAGTTACTGAGAAAGCATTTGAGTGATGTAGTAGATCATTATTCATCTTAGCCTGGCTCCACTTAGCAATTCATTCTTTATATATACCAATGGAAAGGAAGGACCTTCCTTATGACTAAGCCAAGCATCCAATGCATCTATATTGTACCTAAAAACTCATTTAAGTACAATTTGGTCCCCAAACTCATTGGGTCCAAAGAGGTTAGCAAAACCTCAACACCCAAAGCAAAGTCCCCAAAAATATGTGCACATGGATATGAAGTTGAATTTCACACACATCTTTGAGATATTTAGAGTTTTGGGAGAAGTGCCCCCTATATGTTGGATCAAAGGAAGCAAACAAGCCATATAAATTAATAAGCAATTTAAACAAGCATGCACAACACTTCCGAGAACCAATAGAGATATAATTAGGATAAAATAGCATATAAACCACAAAGGTTCACATAAATTGCAAGATCATACATGTTGTCCAAATTACATCTAAATCACAAATCAACACATGATCACTTACATAGTTCAACACATGAACTAAGAAATAGGGTTGAGCATATAATAATATAAATAATTTGCACACATGCTCATAAGCTTGTCTCAAACAAGTAGATAAATAATGATACAAGCAATGAGATAGCTAATTCCCATAACTCCCAGAAATAAGTTCCCACAAGAAACTAAACCACCCAAACTCTTTTCTTATTGGCACTAAGTACCAAGAAGGAAAAGAGTCCATCTATCCTCATCCCACCTAGGGATCACGAGGAGAGAAGAAATCCTCGTCTAGAGAAGAAAAGATATTCAAGGGATGAGCACCCGGAAGGCAAGGGAGGTCATATGGAAGCTAAGGGAATTTCTCGGCAAAGAAAGAAATCACTAGAAACAGAAGCCGATATAAAGATTATCAACAAATACTACCACTTGCAAGAACACCAAGTGTAAGAGAGCAAAATGGTATTTGGAATAATACTTGATGGTAGTTGCATTATAGTTTAGATCAACTTCCTTTAATAGAAACATGTGATGAGAGTTTAGAATTGAGCACTATGCTTCGAGTTGTATTCTTCACAAAATCAACTAGCACAAGTAATCACATAAAACTACGGTTGATTTGATCTCAATGAGAAGATGATCCAAATAAAATCTTGAGATTAAATAGGGCACTAAAAGCACTGAAGATCTCAAGTTCCAATTAAAATGAAATATTGATCACTTAGTGGATATTTCAATTTCAAGTCTTAATATGAGCTTGTCATACCGCATAGTTGCTAGATAAGCAATTATATCAAGTCTAAGTGGTATTTTCTCAAATATTCACAATTTGTTAGTATGTAAGATGTATAAAATAGAATACTCCCTCATAATGTGATAATCCATTAGTATCTCCCAACAATCAAATTAAAATAGAATAGGATCAAATAAGGCTCAATAACACATAATCAACAAATGATTGTGCAATGCATTCTACCCATACTAGATGTATGACCTATGCATATTAGTGGGCAAGCAAAGCTAGATATGCCAGAAACAAATTCATAGCACACTAGCAAACAATCAAAACATGCTAAGATAGAATATTGACCATGGCAAGATTGCAACACAGCCTACACATGCTAGATGTACAAAATACAAAATAAGGAACACGTAAAAACTCTTAAACAAACATAGATACAAAACCTACACATGCAAAGAGCTAGGAGCCTTCAAAAGGTTTCTGGGCCTATTGTTGCCTCTCCCTTTGGACTGTAGTTAAGCTATGCTTAGTAAAAATCCATATTGGAATATTCGGTTTTAGGATCAGAAGTTCTGATATTGTCGGAAGCTCCGGATATGATTTTTTGGAGATTTCGTACACATCGGAAGTTCCGATCACAAAGATCGGATGTTCTGATCTGAATCTTTTGAGAATGAACTTTTAGTGTTTGCATTGTGCTTTGTGTCTCTCACAAGGATGGAAATAAAAAGTCAAGAGCACTAAGCTCTTTAAGAGCATTGTGAGAGATCACGTTACCCCATGGAGTGACATTGGATAGATGATGATTGTTTTCTACATGACTTTGCCAAGTCTACAATGCCTTCCTTTTCACCTATTGATCAATTTTGAGATTTTGGTCCCCAACATTGTTGGGTCCTAAGAAATTAGTCACAATAGGCTTGGTAACCCAAATGGCTTTTTTCTTTTTCAAGCCACTCTGAGTACCAATTAATTTGGCAAACACATTGCCAACTCTATCCATTCTAGGCGAATAGTTATCATTGATAATAGGAGGCTTATGATGGATACCTTGGGGACACAATGAGGTCAAATGTCCCTTCTTGTGACATGTATAGCAAGTCTTGCCGACTAGCCTCTTCACTTGAGGCTTCTCACCATGATTATCACTTGCTTGACCGCTTGTCTCATGTGATCTTGACTTAGATTGGTGCCTCTTCCTTTGTTGTTTGCCACCTTGATGAGAGCTTGCTTGAGATGAACATTTTAGCTTGATTGTCAACCGTCTCTAATCCATCTTATGGATTTAATCTTCAATACTTTGGCTTGACACATAAGCGCATGAAACCTAACCCCAACACACCGTATCACAAAGAAAATGGGTTAGTCCATAAATATTATTGACAAATTACACCTTTAGTCACTTGAACCACACAAGTGACTTAGCCTTCACGTTCTATTGCCAAACGTCTTGAGTCTAACTCATGGACTTCATCTTGATCCTCTTTTGGCTCAACTCATGATATCCGTACATTACCATTAGTGTTCCACTTAGGATTACAGTTAGATCATACACTCCACCTTCACCTCAATCATCTTTTCTTCACTCCTTGAATTCCAATCTTGATCTCTGGGGTCTCTTTCTCTCTAGCTTCTTCTTCATCACATGAGCATTGCCTAGAGCTTATTGATCATGATGCATCTCTTTGATCTCATGGCATTTCTCAATGAATCCATGCTCCATCATTCATGCATCACCTATGGAACAATCTATGAACAATTCTCAACACAATTGTTAGTCTATAGGTATGGTCATTAATTACCAAAACCACACTTAGGAGCTAGATGAACTCTCAAAAGTGTGACTAGGCAGTGAAAGAATAAATGTCAAAGCAACATCTTGGAATGCCCGTCCAGTTTCTTTATGTAGGTTATCCTTAGTGAAAACTACTCCCCTACATAAATACCAGAAAAATATTTTATCTTTAAGGGTACATTAAGTTTCCATAGTTGTCTACTAGTGATGGGCACATCTTGATACGCAAATTGAGTTTATAGGGGACTTTATAGAAAATTCACCACTTTAATGAAGTTCCCAAGTGAATCTATCCCTTTCAAGAGTTAGGGTCATGTCGACCACCTAAGTTGTGAGCTCAAATAGGTGTAATAAATTTTGTTCGACTGTTCCACTTCTAAAAGAAACATTTACCGAATCCATGTTTGTCACTTGTGCCACAATAGCTTGTTAAATAACCGTGGGTATATGTAGATAGCGGGGAGTTACCATGCCAAGTGTCCAATCAAAACTAGATTTGAGAACCATCTTTGAGCTAGAAAGCTTCATGTCTCAATAGAGTGGATTTGATTTTCATGAGGCTGACCCAAAAATAGGAATCTCCCGGTTTGCCCTCTATCTGTGTCAAAGTCTTGTCCCTTAAATATTTACATTGTAGTAGTGTTTGCCAGGCACCCTCCTTGCAGTAACTTGAAGAGCCACTTATAGAGGAGGCTAATGTTTTTTAAATCTAGGTCCTAAATGCCAAGGCCACCTTGATTCTAGAATCTACAAATGATACTCTACTTTGTGAGCCTGTACTTTCTCTTATGCTCGTCACTTTAACATTAGAATCTAGACCTGAAGTAACCGAGATGCTTAAAAACCCCACGTGGTACCTCAAAAAAGGAAAGCATAAACATGGGAAGACTGCTAAGCACATAATTTATTAGAACAAGACGTCCACCGGATGAGAGATTTTTCCCCCTCTAGCTACTCAAGCGCTTCTTGAAATTTCCTATAGTGAATAGGAATATTGATGTACCGGAAGGGGAAGCAACCACAACCAAAGAGTTATTTGTATTGTTATTTAGAGGTTTTAGCCTTCCAGAGTAGAATATCACACTCTTATGAAAATTGATTTTGAGACCAGACAGTTCCTCAAAGGCGCACAAGAGCAACTTTAGGTTTGTTGCTTGTGCCATATCGTGATCCATGAAAAAGGAGTATTATCTACGCACTATAGAATTGAGAGGCCATCATCCACTAAATGGGGAATTACCCCGTGAATTTGTTATACCTGTTTATTTACGCCATCATGGGAAAAAACATATAATAATTTCCTATTTGTACGACGAATAACTATAAGAAAAAATACATTTGTACATAGCCTTTTGTTTACCGCATCAGTATATTTCCTTGTGTAGGATAGAATCCTAGACTTCAAGCCACCCCTAAATCCCGTAACTCCACACCAAAGCACAACATGTACCTCAAATTCAACGTCGCCTCTCCTTCACCACTGGAGTCCGTCCCAAGCTCCTCCCATTCCATTGCAGGTGGCACCGATAGTTTCTATCCACATCCTCCGCTATCGGCGTCACCTTCCAAGATGAACTGATATGTCCGTTAGTTGTTTAGTAAACATAGAATGTATGCATTTTCATGACGGACACTGATAGAAAGCTGCCACGAATAGTTTAGCTTCTAGTGACAAATCATACAAATTTTATTTGCCATGAAGCTTATTCCTAAGTGTGTTTTGCCTAATGGTTAACTATCGGGAAAATATTTTCTAATGATCTTCATTTCCCTTGATAGCATGGGCAGACTTATATTGGTGCCTGAGAGACCGGGTCAAACTCTTACCTTTTTATATCTTATAGTAACTCTACACACTATAAGTGATCCATGAAGTTGTGGAAGATAACTAACCTTGCCTCTTCACGAGTTCACTCTTCAATAGACGTGCATGGCTTAGGTACAACTGAATATGTGTGAGTGTGTGGGCTGTGGGTCGTGTTTCTAAAAAATATATGCCACATAAGAATCCACACGGATGCATGAATAGGGCACAACGATCAGATGGGTCCTTCCAGTTTGGCTTCCTCTCTACCTCCTCCCTACTTGCATGACTCTAGTTTCTATTAGCTTCGCTCTTCCCATGTAACACAACATGCCATTAGGATTGTAGTTGTGCATCTTGTGTAGTTGGTTGATCCTCATTGTTACTGTAACCTTTATTTAATCCAACAACGCGTCTTCAAAGCCTTGTTACCCTTCTTGTGACTTTAGATCCTGGTGAGAGCTCCCCATGTCGATATTTGTGCACTTCAAGCGAGGTTGTTCACCACACTTGATCGCGAGAGACTAGGGACTATATTATATTTATTGTTTGTTCAGGGTTTCTTTTGTATGTTTCAAGTATGGGATGGTATCTTTTTAAATAACTGAAGAACATTTTTACTTTTCGCGCTCTACACTAGTCGATGCCTCAGTTTATTACAAACACCAGATTGTAATTCCTACTTCTGTTAGGAACCTACATGTTTCAGGATAGGAAGTTGTTCAATTGAGTTATCTCTTCATCTTCATTTGTGTATAGGAGATACTATGGTCATATCGCTATCTACTCTTTGTCTATGATCTCTCTTGTAAGTTTCAAGGACTTGACTGTAATTCCTTTCTTTCAGGCACTACCTCAGAAAAGATCTCCGCTACAAGATCACCACTGACGGGCACGAAGAGGCCCGTCGCTGATTAGAATAAACAGTGGCGGGCGAGTACGGGCCCGTCAGCAATTGGAATGCAGAAGACAAGTAAATCGACTTTTACTGACGGGCAAAATATAAGCCTGTCAGTAGAAGTCAGAAAGCACTGACAGTACCCGGCACTAACGGGCGACACCTACGGGCCTGTCGGTGAATATACCACTTCCACTGACGGGTAAATATGCGCCCGTCAGTGAACGTCGGAAGGGAGTAGATAATTGCCTTTTTCGCTGACACGAGCCTTCGCTGACGGGCGTCTCAAACGTGCATGTCAGTGAATGTGCTATTTTCGCTGACGGTTCGTTTATGGCCCGTCAGTAAAAGTTTGTCCAGGAATGCCAACGAGGGCATGCTTATCACTGATGGGCTATGTGTTTTTGCCCGTCAGTGATAATTCTGCACTAATAAATTCTAACCAGCAGCGCCTGCAGCTGGCCATTGAGCTCGCGCGCCTCACACGGCCAGCTGCAAGCTCCGGTGATTTTGCTGCTGCCCCCTCGTCCCTTTTTCCCAATTCTCCCCTTAGCCTCCTCCCCTTCCTCCCCCTCCTTCCCTTCCTCCCCTTAATTTCTCCCCTTGGCTTCCTCCCCCACCTCCCCCTCCTCTCTCCCTTTTCCTTTTAGGTATACTACAATTTAGATCTTTCTCAATCCTCTCCCTCCTCCTCTCCACCCCTTTTTCCCTCTCTTTCCCCCTCCCCTCCTCCCTCCCTCTCTCCTCCTCCGAAATCTAGATCTAGATCTCTTTTAACCCTCCCTCCTCCTCGGGGTCTCCTCTCCTAGTTCATCAACCATACCGTCTCCATCAACCGGAGCCGGCCCGTCTCTGCTCAGCCTGTATCCTGAGCCCCTTTCATTCGATGATCGGGACGACGATCTTCCCGAGCTGCAGCACACGACGATCCTTCCGTCCCAGGAGGAGGAGTAACGCAAGACGGACTCACCGCCCCGTGAGAGGCGATCCAAGCATCACCATGACCCGAGCGCAGTGGAAA
Source organism: Stipa capillata (assembly GCA_019208055.1). Lineage (NCBI taxonomy): Eukaryota > Viridiplantae > Streptophyta > Magnoliopsida > Poales > Poaceae > Stipa > Stipa capillata. Next base: position 111,992 of record JAGXJF010005415.1, read on the forward strand.
AGAATATCTTATCTCCAACCACACTCAATGCCGCAGTGGGCGAAGCCCTGACGGGAGGCAAGAGGGCCTCCTCTCTAGAGCCGGAGAGGAAAAGAAAAAGAGCACACAGACGGGGCGGCACCGCTGCGAAGGAGGCAAGCAAGGAAAGCAAGAAGAAATCTTTATCCTTCCAGACATCTGCCGAAAACCGTCAAGAAGCCTCGACGACTAGTGTACGAGGCAGGTAAGCCCTTGCTCCCAGATGATGAGGTGCAGAGGTTGCCCACACAGATGAGACTTCTCCATGACACAATAATGACAAGGTCCCGGAATCGGGATGATTTTGAGCTCCACTTGAAGGCCGAGGTGCCAAAAGATTTCGGTTTTGTAACACCCATTCTACCCTATAAATAAGTTCTTGCGTTCATCATGCATACATGGCATCATCCATGCACAACCCTTGCATAAACTTGAATATTGAAACGTTATATTTTATAGAATACGTACATATCCCATCCTTAAAACTTAATTTTTGGTAAATTAACACCAATCAACTTATTTGGATAACTACCAAAACTCAAACTTATTTTGGTCCTATTTTCCAATAATAATGTTATGCAAAACTCAAACTTATTTTGGTCCTATTTTCCAATAATAATGTTATGAACTAGCTTTAGCTCTCTGTGTTCATCCGGAAGTTGGTCCGGAACCTCCAGGCGGAGCCTTCGGGATGCTCGGATTTTCCGGGTGGCCTCCGAGTTAATTTCCGGATGAGTCCAGAGAGGGTTGAGCGAGAGTTTTCCGGCCGGAGGTTCGATCCGGAACCTCCGAGCTGGATCTCCGGGCTGTCCGAAAATTTCGGATGATCACCGAGCCATTTTTCGAGGGAGTCCAGAGAGCATTTGGGTGATCCCGGTGCAACCGGAGGTCCCATTCGGAGCCTCCGGGATGAACCTCCGGGTGAGCCCGGAATCCGGCTGGACTCCGGATTGATTTCCGGGAGAGTCCAGAGAGGGTGAGCGGCCATTTTGTGAAGGCCAGAGGTTCACTCCGGATCCTCCGGGCGGTACGTCCGGGCTGGCCGACTCTAGACTGTTTCCGAGTGTTAGGGCTTGGCCGCCACGTTGCCACCGCCGGTTCGGGGCGGTGGGCGGTGGTGCCTCAGTGGAGAACCCGCCGGGCTCCATATAAAAGCCGCCGGGGACCTCCTCTTCCTTTTTTCTCCTTCCCAGCCAAATCCCCTCATTTTCTTCTCCTCCCGTGCGCAGCTCTCCAGCCGGCACCATCTTCTTCAGCTCCGGCCACAGCTCCGGCGAGCTCGAGCCGCCGCTCCGGTGAGCCAGCTTCTCTTCCCTCCTTTCTCCTTCCTACATTCCTCTTCTTCTCCCCTCACTCCTCCTCCTCCCTCTTGTTCAGGTCTAGACCGAAGTCCTCAGCAGCCATTCCGGACCATCCGGAGCTCCTCCGGGCTGCTCTTCCTCAGTGAAGCAATGAGAAGGGGGCAGGCAGAGGGTGGGTTTTGGGGTATGCTTAGTAATTTCCTATGCCATTTTGCAGGAGATAATGCTAGGATTAAAGTGCTAGGAGCTAATGCCAGAGGCTGCATAGTTGAAAATGCTATAGCTTGTAACCCTAGTTCTAAAAACTATAAATTTATATGCTCATAATTTTTGCTAAGTTTTCTTTAACTTGGTTCACTACATTTGCAAGACTCACGCATAAGTTTTCGGTCATCCTCGGTTAAACCCTAATAATTCCTCTCAGGTGCTAATTCTTAAGGAAATTTAAAACGAATCTAGATAAATTCAACTTCTACCTTTCCAACTATACAAAATCATTTCGTAAATAAGGTATTTTAAATCATGCCTATTCCTCATGATTAACCATTTTCAACCCTAATATAAACTTGAACTCGATATGCCATGCATATATTTGCTAGGATAATCAGTTGAATCCTATAAGTTCAAATTGAGGCATGTTTTTTATTACAAATCCCTAGCATCCACGAAATACCTTAGCATTTCATGTCTAGCATTTTCCATCATGCATACATGCTAGAACTCATTTTCTTTTGTCATTTCCTTTCCGGTGTCTCGTGTTGCTTGCGACAGAGCCCGAAGAGGAAGAACCCCAAACTGTTGAGCTCACCCAAGTCTCCGAATCCTACGACCAAGGCAAGCAGAGCTTGTTGCATTCTTTTATTCTCCGTAATTATGTATACACGTGAATGCTTGTTGAATCGTATGTTGGATTTGAGCACACTAGCATGTGTAGGGTGTATCATTATGTTGGGAACTTCAATTGTTGCCCGATGAACTCAACCTGTTAAGGTAAGATGTGAGAGCTGAGGGGGTGCACGGGAATAAAGTTGGTATTGATTGGAGGTGAGGGCAACCTAGGAGTAAGTAGAGTTTTGTTGCCATACCAACCAGAGGTGACTTCCCGTGTCACTTTCCTGTTAACGCGTGGACGTTACCGAGAATCGATGCCGGGGTGTAGTTGAGATAAGTCTCAGGCCCTGGAGCCTTGCAACCTCCAAGAATAATGCACTCACTATACTCAGGGTAGTCGTATTGTCGGTAACGGTTCGAGAGATTGTCTGAAATTGATGCTGTGATATTCTAATTATCGTGGTCGTCCTTGTATTCATGTGAAACCTGAAGCATGCTTTGACTCTACCACTTATGCTTATGCCATGGGCAATGTCATAACATTTACCATGTATTGATTCAATGGAAGCGCATCATGTTTAATTACTGTGGTAGCGAGCATGTGTAGGGCATTAAATCAAGCACGAATAAGTCTTGCGAGTACTTTTGTACTCGCCTAGGATATTCCTAGACATTTGCAGGTGAGCCATCCGTTGCAGAGTTTTATGATGATGCTTAGTCCGATGGTTTCCTTGGTCCGCGTTCGACTCGGGTGTGTGTTTGGCTTTTGTGCAGCGGTTGATGCACCGCTGCGGGCTTTTGTTTCGTTATCCGCTGCATTGTAAATATTTCAGAGTTGACTAAATTTACGGTTATCGCCGACTGATGTACCTTTAAAGTTCACTAAGTGGACACCTAGTTTTATTATCATATTGTAGAGTTTGTGTGATGATATTTCTTGCTGTCCAACATATGCCCCCACCTCCCGTCTGTCATGCGTGTATGTTGAATGGGGAGTGTGGCTGGTTGCATATGGAGGAACTCGTTATTTTGTTTTGATTCAAGTGAAGTGCAAAGTGAATGTACGGTCCATTGCCAAAGTGAGTCATACGCGAAAGGCGTATGTGTTTGGAATCGTGATCCCTCAATCAGGCCATGGTGATCCATACGGATTGCGTCATATGCTGGTCGCACGGGGCGGGGGTGGGCCATAGTCCATCGCAGGTAGCGGCTATGGTCACCGTCTTCACTAGTTGTGAATTCCTTGAATCGAATTAAAATACCGGGTCCCTCACAGGTTTCTTCCTGGATAGACACCATGACACCTTCGATATCAATTTTGAAGATATCTTTATGTTGTTCAACCTCTTCCGGCTCGACACCATGCTCGTCAGGCTGTGGGCGCTTCACGAAGCCCAAGAGTGTAGGCGTCTGGGCAACTCCGCTTTCGGAATAATAGATCCGGTCGTCATGAACGACTAGTATATACGGGAAGCAACGCCGGTCCTAATAAATTTTATCACCGATTCATTGATATACCATAAGGATAAGGAGTACGTACTCATGCCCTACAACCCCCCGTAAGTTACTACCGTCCCTAGTTTGCTTTTCTTAAGCACATATCCCCGTCTGTTTATATTCACTCGTTACCTTTTACGCAGCGACCACTGGATCCTCATTGTCATCCACAAGCCTTCCAGAATGGTATACTATTTTGACTCCCAGAGAAGTGCCAAGCGGGACTACTCAGGAATTAAGGAAGTTCTAGAAGCCACCTTTTGGGAATACAACCTGCGAGGGGGAGGAGCAGAAAGCAAGAGCAAGAAGCTGGTCCACAAATTCAACTTCCCTTGCAGGCAACAGCCGGCAGGTACCGTGACATGTGGGTACTACGTCTACGCTCACATAGACGCGTTCGTCATATCCCACAACCCGCAATGGAGCTAGAATCAGTTCAATAATTTCATACACGACCTGGCCGATGATAATTACGACTGGGGGAAGGACTTTGCCCACATCCAGAAGACCTTCGCGTACGTTATCAACAACGAAGTCATTCAGCCAAGCGGTGATTTCTACGCGGGACTCCAATTACCCGCTTACCGCCGCACTGGAAGTACTAGCAAAGAGTCGTAGACGTAGAGTAGGGCTAGTGAAAATAAACATTGTTAAATTCATTTGTTTGTCGTTTCAATTCGTTGTAAACTAGCTTGATATTTGTGATATTAATTGCTATATTGGTACTAATTGCTATATTTAGATATTTCTGATATTAATTGCTATATTGGCACTAATTGCTATATTCAGATATGAATACTAATTGTTCCTACTATCAATTCAGTATAAAAAAATGTGATACAACTTTCACTGATGGGCACAGTACCCCGAGCCCGTCAGAGAAGATGTATACCGCTGACGGGCGGACATTTAATGCCCGTCAGTGAAAGTAATCTCAAGGTGCGGCCTGGACAGTGATGGACGGCTTTTCGTTGATGGGTCTTGTGTGCCCGTCAATGGAAGTGCATCTCTACTGACGGGCTCAGTGCCCATCAGTAGAAGTATAACTTCCACTGACAGGAGGTTACTGACGGGCTCGAAACCCGTGAGCGACTGCCGTTTTGGGCCCATCAGCGGAGGTGTTTCCTGAGGTAGTGAGGGAACTACATGAAAAAGGTGGGCTCTAGAAAACTTTAACCAGTGAATCAGACCATCTCAGTCTTTTTGGGCCGGTTTACCTTAGTAAAGGGGTGAAGTTAAATACCACTAACTTTCTCTCAAGTCCGTGGAGTACGTGTTCTAAAACCATTGTCGGTATCACTAGTTAAGTCTTCTCCACTACTTGTTGATATTAAGGTTGTCGATAAATCACACTACACACGAGAACTAATGGAGTCATCATGTTTGTTTCTTTGAGTTTTTGCTGTTTTAGCCCCGTGCTATAGTAGCGGTAATGGTAAGATAGCTCTTCTGAAATCGATCAGTAATTTTTTCGCCACGATAGACTAGACAGGTAACGCCTGTCACCCATTGCGTAATTAGCCCGTGACGCAGGCCTATGACACAGCAAACCTGTGACGGGAGTTTGCCCTGTGCGCTCGGTGGCGACAGGCCGGCTATCATGCAATCAGGCCGTGATAGTAGCCCATCGCGTCCAGATAGCGCGAAAAGGCTGTTTCATGCCGCGTGGCCGGTTGTAATAACCTCAATTAGTACCATGTGTAAATGAGATCCGTGATGATCATCATGTAATAAAGTGAATTAGGTCCTCAGCTCATTTTTGCATATAGAATAATGAAAATAGCATCAATTAAAAATCTTGCAATTTTGACCTCGAATCAACTTAAATAAAACTCATCCAAAATTATCTCTGATATTTTTCATGAGTCTTAAACATCTCCAAGAAGGCCTCTAGTGTGAGAGCCTAGTTTCAACTACCAGACCCCCCCAATGTATATCCTCGTCAGTCCAGGATCACGCTGACGAACACAGGCGAAATGTGTACCACTGCACACATCACGAAGTTTATTAGAAAAAAACATTTGATTAATAACAGCCGAATGGCCATATAAACATCTAGGACTTACGTCCCTTACCATTCAGCAGCACAGCGGAAAAGATAAAGCGTAGATGTCTCCATCTCAGCCACAGGCAGTCGACGAAGTCCACGTAACTTAGTCCTCACATGGTCGTAGAAAACCTCATAGCTTCACCACCATCTTTGAAGATATCTGAACATGCCCAACAAACAACATGCATGATGAGTACTTTACGTACTCAGCAAGCCACCTGGCGGCAGGTGGTCCTATTAAACTACATGCAAGGCTTCAACGGAAGGCTGTACGGTTCATTTGTAGAAAATCAGTTTTAGTTGAAATATTACGGTAGATTCAAAGGCATCATTTTGATGAAAACTAATTTTTAACATCAGGGGTATTTTTCATCAGGTGTGGTCCACGACCAACACATTCGAGTAAGGAACTCCTGCCTTAGCTCGTCCATGGATTCATCAGCAAAGGGGTAGAGGAAAATAGCAAGGGGGAGAGGGACAGGTCATTTTCATCAAGAATGAGTCATGTGCTGTGCATAACCGTGTGATGCGCACGGGGGTGCCCGATCTTCCGTCAGGAAGGGATAATCACGATTGTGGAGAACTCGACGTTGACGATCCGGCTTCCAATCAGAACTGATCCGAACCCTGCGATCGCTACACCACGGCTCCGTTGGTTATCAACCATGCGCGCACGCGGTTGACCTCACCAAGAAGGCTTATCCCTGCATGCGAATCGAGAACACAAGCAAGAACACAGTAGAAGCAATCTCACAAACGAGATGATTGTTTGATTACTCGAAGTGGGGTTCTACAAACTGATGAAATCAGCGAGACTGCGATGGCAGAATAATTCTAAGCAAAACCCCCCCTAAACAATGATGGCTACCAAGTATTTATACCTAGGGTTTCTGAGAGTTTCACCCTAAACCTGGGCTTAAAACCCGAAACGAAAACAAGGCCCGAAGTGGCCCAAAACAGTGTCACAGCACCTGACGACTTGTTCTGACAATTTCAATGTCTCTGTAATTATTCATACGTGGCATCAGATCCATTGGAAAGGTGTCGTTGTTATCTTTCCAACGCATACAAGAACTCTTCAATCGGACTCCGTATGAGAAAGTTATGCCCCATTTATGTAGGTGCTGTCTGCTGAAAACCGAACCGAATTCGAAGTTGAAGTGGAGTCCGTCTTGACTTGGGGTGGCGCCTCATCCTCTTGTGGCTGGTCCAGTGGTGCTTCTCCCATGTTCCTAAGAATCAAAATATCACCATTAAGTAGCATCCCATCCTTAGCCACATAATTATGGATAGCAAGAAACGAACGCACCCATGATTAAGTCGTCGGGCACGGGAACGGGTGATTGGTCCTTGGATGATAGTGTGGGAGATGTCCTCATCATCCTCCCCTTCTTGAATTGGAGTCGTCCTCGACTCAAGGTCATCTTCTTCTCCCAAGTAAGGCTTCAAATCTGAAATGTTAAAAGTGGGACTAACCCCAAAACCTGCAGGCAACTCAAGCTTGTATGCATTATCGTTAATCTTCCTAACTATCTTAAAAGGACCATCAGCTCGAGGCATCAATTTGGATTTTTTTAGTTCTGGAAATCTATCCTTCCTCAAGTGTAACCAAACAAGATCTCCCGGTTCAAAGGATAAATGGCGCCTACCCTGACTACCAGCAAGTTTATACTTTTCGGTCATCTTTTCAATGTTCTCTTTAGTTGTTGCATGGATTTTCAGAATAAAATCAGCACGTGTTTTAGCATCCAAATGCACATGTTCAGAAGTAGGCAATGGCAAAAGATCAATGGGTGCACGTGGATTAAATCCATACACTACCTGAAAAGGGCTCACCTTGGTGGTAGAATGTGCCGATCGATTATATGCAAACTCCACATGAGGTAAACAGTCTTCCCACATCTTTAAATTTGTCTTCAAAACAGCCCGCAATATTGTGGATAAGGTACGATTAACAACCTCCGTTTGTCCATCGGTTTGTGGGTGGCATGTAGTAGAAAATAACAACTTAATCCCCAACTTGCTCCATAAGCTTCTCCAAAAGTGGCTCAAGAACTTCACATCCCGATCGGAAACAATGGTGTTGGGAATTTCATGGAGGCGAATGATTTCCCTGAAAAATAAATTAGCAATATTTGTAGCATCATTGCTCTTATGACAGGGTATAAAATGTGCCATTTTAGAAAATCGATCCACCACCACAAATATACTATCCCTCCCCCGCTTTGTCCTAGGTAATCCTAAGACAAAATCCATCGATATATCCTCCCAAGGAACACTAGGAATAGGAAGGGGCATATAAAGACCATAGGGGTTTAAGCGTGACTTAGCTTTGTTGCATGTAGTGCAGCATGAAACGTAGCGCTCGACGTCCCTTCGCATCTTTGGCCAAAAGAAGTGTGTGGACAGCACGTCTTCTGTTTTCTTCACTCCAAAGTGTCCCATCAAACCACCTCCATGAGCTTCCTGTAAGAACAAAAGGCGAATGGAGCTAGCTGGGATGCATAGCTTGTTAGCACGATATAATAACCCTTCATTCAGCACATAGTTATTCCATGTTCGACCCTCTCTACAGTTTTCAAAAGCATCTCTAAAGTCTGAATCAGTGGCGTATAACTCTTTTATTGTCTCTAGGCCAAAAATTTTATGATCAAGTTGAGATAACATAGTAAATCACCTAGATAAAGCATCAGCAATGACATTGTCTTTACCCCGTTTGTGCTTAATAATATATGGAAATGACTCTATAAACTCGACCCATTTTGCATGTCGTTTATTTAATTTTGCTTGGCTTCTAATATGTTTCAAGGATTCATGATCAGAATGAATGACAAACTCCTTAGGCCAAAGATAATGTTGCCAAGTTTCTAACACCCGAACTAAAGCATATAACTCTTTATCATAAGTAGAGTAGTTCAAAGTTGGCCCATTCAATTTCTCACTAAAATAAGCAACGGGTTTACCTTCTTGTAGCAGCACTCCTCCTATCCCAATACCACTGGCATCACATTCAAGCTCAAAAGTCTTACCAAAGTCGGGGAGTTGGAGTAGAGGGGCATGTGTAAGCTTTTCCTTAAGCATGTTAAAAGCTTGTTCTTGTGCTGGACCCCATTGGAAGGAAACTCCCTTCTTTGTTAACTCGTTCAATGGGGCAGCGATGGTGCTGAAATTCTTCACAAACCGCCGGTAGAATCCTGCAAGTCCATGAAAGCTTCTCACCTGTGTGACAGTTTGAGGGGTCGGCCAGCTCTTGATGGCTTCAATTTTCGCTTCATCCACCTCAATACCCTGTGGAGTGACAACATAGCCAAGAAAAGAGACATGGTCCATGCAAAAGGCACACTTCTCAAGATTACCAAACAAGCGTGCACCTCTCAATGCATTAAAAACAGCATGCAAATGGTTCAAGTGTTCATCATTAGACTTGCTATATATCAAGATATCATCAAAGTAGACAACCACAAATTTTCCAATAAATACTCTTAAAACCTCATTCATGAGACGCATGAAAGTGCTAGGTGCATTAGTTAATCCAAAAGGCATGACTAACCACTCATATAAACCGAACTTAGTTTTAAAAGCTATTTTCCATTCATCCCCCAATTTCATTCTAATTTGGTGGTACCCGCTACGCAAGTCGATCTTTGTGAAAATGATAGAACCACTCAACTCATCAAGCATGTCGTCTAACCTAGGAATAGGATGACGATACCTTATTGTAATATTGTTAATGGCTCTACAATCAACACACATACGTCAACTACCATCTTTCTTAGGAACTAAAAGAACAGGAACAGCACATGGGCTAAGGCTCTCGCGCACATATCCACGGTCCAGAAGGTCTTGGACTTGGCGCTGAATTTCTTTAGTCTCCTCCGGATTTGTTCTATATGCAGCACGGTTTGGCAATGTTGCTCCTGGGATTAAGTCGATTTGATGCTCAATACCTCGAATAGGTGGCAGCCCCGGGGGTATCTCTGCTGAAACACATCCTTCTACTCCTGCAAAAGGTTAGTAACAGCAGGAGGCAAAGAACTAGAGGTATCATCAAATGAAAACAACGCTTCCTTGCATATCAAGGCATAGAAAGGAGAATCAAGCTCTTTAATATCAATAAGATCAGATTTGGTAGCAAGCATAACACCCCCCTTCAATTTAATTCCCTCAGACTTAGAGCTAGTTACTTTCTTCTCTTTCTTAGTTGGGAAAACGGTGTTAGCAACTTGCTGATTTTCAGATTGCAGTGCACTCTCCTTCTTGCTATTTTCAGCACCCTCTTTCTCACATTGCATAATTTCAGTGGGTGTCATAGGAAGTAAAGTAATTTTCTTTCCGTGATGCATAAATGTGTATTTTATTACTTCGACCATGATGGGTGGCATCGGTATCAAATTCCCATGGACGTCCTAATAAAAGTGAGCATGCTTGCATAGGTACCACATCAAAATCAGCAAAGTCATGGTATGTACCAATGAAAAAGTGCACTCTCGCAGATTGTGTTATCTTAACCTTACCGCTATTGTTGAACCACTGAATATGGTATGGATGAGGATGTGGACGTGTGGTCAAGCCAAGTTTATTGACCAAGTCTGAGCTCACCAAGTTATTGCAGCTTCCTCCATCAATTATGACGCGAACACGGCGATCCTTGACAATGAGGTGCATTTGGAACAAGTTATGTCGTTGTAGTGTCTCCGCTTGTTCCACTTGAGTGCTCAACACGCGTTGTACAATTAAGGCCTGATATTTCTCTGTGGCGGCCGTGCCTAGAATCTCCTCGCCATCACTTCCCGTCTCATCGTCACCTGCATGGTTAGCCCCAATGGCAGAATCATCCTCAACATCAGTAGCACTAACATACCCACCGTCCTCTGTAGCAAGGATGTCCGTCGCGGGCTTGGACAGTCCCTCATAAAGTGGCCCTTCCCTTTGCAGTTATGGTAGACAGTCCCAGGGGAGCGGCCCGTTGAAGCAACCGATGAAGAGCTCTTTACCGGGGCAGGGGAACCTGCGGATTTACTCTTCTCCTCTGGTGCTTGTGACGATGCCGGTGCTGCTGAACGCGCCCTAGACATGTAGGGGGCAGCAGACCGTGCAGGAGGAGGTGGAGCTGACTTGACCATTCCAGGCATCGATCTCGTGTCGCCGAAGTTGCTCTTTGGCTTTTGCTGCCTTCCCTGCAATTCTTTTTCTGCCAACATAGCAAGCTGGAACAATCTATTGAGAGAGTTATAATCCTTATAGTCAACTATGTCTTGTATCTCACGCCTTAATCCCCCAAAGAATCTTGCCATTTTATCCTCGTCATCCTCAACTATTTCACAACGCAACATTCCTATTTGTAGCTCTTGGTAGTACTCCTCAACAGATCTATTTTCTTGGTTTAAGCGTTGCAATTTTTTGCGCATTTCACGTTTATAGGTGGGAGGAACAAATCTACTACGCATAGCTCTCTTTAACCTAGGCCATGTATCCGGTGCTAAACCAGCTTTTACTAATTCATTCCACCAAATGATAGCAAAATCAGTGAACTCACTAGTGGCTTGTCTAACTCTATGAATTTCTGGAACTAGATGGGAATTGAATTTTTGCTCGACTGTCATCTCCCCATCCAAATAAACTTCAGCATCATAGGAACCAGAAAAAGATGGTATACTGAACTTAACATTAACATAATAATCATCATGTGCACGTCTAGGACGAGGATTTGTGTCATTACCTCCCCTACCTTGTCAACGTGGCTGTCGTCGTTCTTGATGTGCCGCGTGAGGAGCGGGGCGACCTCCAGCTGGAAGTCCTGCTCTGGCGGTAGCTCGGTCATACTCATCCTCATCTTGATCACTGTCATCCGCCTCGAGATCCTCCGATTCAGCTCTATCGGAAGGTGGCTGCTTCTCTAGGTTATCTATCCTGGTGATGAGGGTGGCGATACTCCTCTCTATCCTCTCTAATCGATGCTCATTATCTTGGTTGCTCTTGCTAATATTTGCATTGATATCTCGCAGCATCGTTTGAAGCTCTAACTTAGAAACACATTCATCTCCATCATCTTGATGTGCCGCTGGTGATCCTGTCATGGTTAGTGAAAACAAGGAACACACGAATGTATAAAGCTCCTACGAACTACTAGGATGTGGAGTCGCTCTCACTCAAGCGTCTAACCACGCTCTTGCAAAGTTCTTACCAACGTAGCAGGTGGTACAACCGGTGGCTTGTTTGTGATACTGTTGAAGACGTGAGTGTAGCGATTGCCGGGTTGAAACTGTACTGATCAGAAGAGAGTGGAGCTTGGAAGGTCAATTTGGTAGCAAGGACTAGCAAAGTTCGACAACAGTTAGTAAAGCTCAATAATAATTCAAGGTACTTGTCTCAGTTGCTGGCCTAAACGTGTTCCTAGAAACGAGTATAGGCACAGAAGTATACCAAAGTACCAAGAAACAGAAGTATACCAAGGTTTTTTTCTTCTTCTTCTTCTTTTTTTTTCTCTTTTTCTTCACTATTTTTTTTCTTTTTTTTCTTTTTTTTCTTTTTTTCACAAAACTGCTCAAAGAATCAAGCGAAAGAGAAAAAACAGACTATGTGGGAATAAAACTTCCAGAACTCTATTTTCCAAGGCGAATTTGGCCTCGAAAATTTTGTCAAAACCGACGAAGTGGGTGGGCATCAGATGTAACTTTTGTTCCGGTCGTTTTGACGGGTGGTAGAGCTCAAACGGAGTTCGTATGACAAAGTTATGGCCGTTTTACCGAGGCACTATGAATTCGACTCCGACTTGGGTTCAGAGTTGTATTCGGATATCTCAAACCCTAAGTAACGGCTCGTGACTAAGAACACAAGTCTAAACCAGCAACCGGACGTTGACTATGAATCAAAACTCAGCAATACGACACTGTGACGAAATTGCAACGGCTCGGAGCTCTCGGACAGTGAAGGTGATATGCCCTAGAGGACTACGATTTTTTTGGCTATATCTGGAGTTCTGGGACGATGGCAAAACTAATTGGATACAATGATACCTGACGGGCAACCGAAGCTCTAATACCACTTGATGCGCACGGGGTGCCCGATCTTCCGTCAGGAAGGGATAATCACGATTGTGGAGAACTCGACGTTGACGATCCGGCTTCCAATCAGAACTGATCCGAACCCTGCGATCGCTACACCACGGCTCCGTTGGTTATCAACCACGCGCGCACGCGGTTGACCTCGCCAAGAAGGCTTATCCCTGCATGCGAATCGAGAACACAAGCAAGAACACAGTAGAAGCAATCTCACAAACGAGATGATTGTTTGATTACTCGAAGTGGGGTTCTACAAACTGATGAAATCAGCGAGACTGCGATGGCAGAATAATTCTAAGCAAAACCCCCCTAAACAATGACGGCTATCAAGTATTTATACCTAGGGTTTCTGAGAGTTTCACCCTAAACCTGGACTTAAAACCCGAAACGAAAACAAGGCCCGAAGTGGCCCAAAACGGTGTCGCAGCACCTGACGACTTGTTCTGACAATTTCAATGTCTCTGTAATTATTCATAACGTGGCATCAAATCCATTGGAAAGGTGTCGTTGTTATCTTTCCAACGCATACAAGAACTCTTCAATCGGACTCCGTATGAGAAAGTTATGCCCCATTTATGTAGGTGCTGTTTGCTGAAAACCGAACCGAATTCGAAGTTGAAGTGGAGTCCGTCTTGACTTGGGGTGGCGCCTCATCCTCTTGTGGCTGGTCCAGTGGCGCTTCTCCCATGTTCCTAAGAATCAAAATATCACCATTAAGTAGCATCTCATCCTTAGCCACATAATTATGGATAACAAGAAACGAACGCACCTCATGATTAAGTCGTCGGGCACGGGAACGGGTGATTGGTCCTTGGATGATAGTGTGGGAGATGTCCTCATCACCGTGGACACGGCTAATCTATTAGTTTATTACTCTGTAGAGTTTGTACACTTTACCCACATGACACAATCTCGCCTTGTTGCCACTGGCCGTTGCCAACATTGCAACAGGGAGATTGTGACGAGGTCTTTTAGCTAGATCCCCCTAAGGTGTGACATGCCCACTGGGTCTGGCTCAGAGTCAAGAGTATCCCCGCACTCCGGTCCCCCCATCAGTGCCGAGGGTCCTCGTAGCTACGTCCACCCCTTCTGCGGTACGGCAACATCGGCACCAAAGGCTGACTAACCTACTTGACCAAGCCATTGCCCATATAGCATGTGGTTGCATTGTTGACACACTTCTCCAACTTCAAGACTTCAGCCTTAAGCGGTACAGACGACCAATGGTTCCTTTCAACCGGCCTTCTGTGGGTAGGATAGACCCCCCTATGTATATCCTCGTCAGTCCAGGATCATGCTGACGATACACAGTCGAAATGAATAACATCGCATGCATTCAAAGTTTAAAATTTAACTTGAGTACAATATGCCACATGGCTTACAAAGTTCCATGTCTAATGACCTTTATTACATCAGAGGCAAACAGCGGAAAGATAAAAGCGAAGCGACTCCATCCATGCCACAGGCAATTGACGGCAGCCACGCGACCTATTCTTCGGGCTCATCATAGAAGAAGTCTTCATCGGCCCCTTCTTCAGCATACTCCTCTGCACACCACCACAAAAACATGCACGATGAGTACTTCACGTACTCAGCAAGCCACCTGGCGACAGATGGTCCTACCATACTATATGCAAGGCTTCAAAGGAAGGTTTTATGGCTTAATTGCGTAAAGCAACTTTTAGTTGAAATATTAGGGTAGATTCAAAGGCATTGTTTTGATGTAAACTAGTTTTATTATCAGGGGTATTTTCCAACGTGTGGTCCTCGACCAACACCTTCGAGCAAGGAACTCCTGGCTTAGCTCGGCCATAGGTTTCATCAGCAAAGGGGTAGAGGGAAGTAGCAAGGGGGAGAGGGACAGGTCCTTTTCATCAAGAATGAGTCATGTGCTGTCCATAACCGTGGACACGGCTAATCGATTAGTTTTAACTCTGCAGAGTGTGTACACTTTACCCACACGACACAATCTCGTCTTGTTGCCGCTGGCCGTCGCCAGCATAGTACACACCCATCGGTGTACCGGCAGGGAGATTGTGACGAGGTCTTTTAGCTAGATCCCCTAAGGTGTGACGTGCCCACCGGATCTGGCCCGGAGTCGAGAGTACATCCCCGCACTCCGTTCCCCCCATCTGTGCCGAGGGTCCTCGTCGCTACGTCCACCCCTTCTGCGGTACGGCAACATCGGCACCAAAGGCTGACTAACCTACTTGACCAAGCCATTGCCCATTTAGCGTGTGGTTGCACTGTGGTCACAATTTCTCCAACCTCAAGACTTCGGCCTTATGCGGTACGGACGACCAATGGTTCCTTTCAACCGGCCTTCTGCGGGTAGGACAACCATATGCTCCTTCATCACATGATCCAGCTGTCGCCCGCACCATATTAGATGGTAAGTTTCACCCAGAGTAGAATAGAAAGAAGAGAGAGAGAGGGAAAAACATCGGGCATCCGGCCCTAGCTCAGCGAGCTTAACAAGTTTCAACAAGGATCATCGATCCGATATTCCTTCCTCCGTAGAGGCAAATCAAAATAACCTAAAGATGAATTAAGCATGGCTAAGCATTCTCTACTCTATTCAGAATAAAACCTATTATACTACTCAGGGTACCAAGTAAAAATGGGCGACAAGCGGACAGGGTATAAGTGTGTCAACCGACACGCTAGCTACTGGATTAAAACAGCATGCACGTTTATAAATAACAAAATATAATGACTTCAAAAATATAGGATCAAATATGATCAAGAAAAGTGGCATGCCTTCGTGGTAGAACTCTCCCTCTTCAGCTGCTTCGGTTGCCGGGTCAGTCTCTTCACTCCCTATTGACGCAACGCAACGAGTAAAGATAAATAAACAATCAACTCCAGGGAAGCATTCCAAAAAGCAACACGAGAGAGAAGCCCGACGAAGGTAAGGTGAGGTGGAATGGAACGATGGCGCGATAGCGTCATCGCGAAGAAAGAATGGTCTTCTAGGGTCGGCCATAACCATAGACATATATATATAGCATATATCCCTTACTGGGTATATTTAATAGATATTCAATTATATATACACACATACACCTTAACATGCTAGTAATCATAATAAAAGGACAAAACAAATCACAATTAACCACAAATAAATATTTAGGTGAATCCTAAATATTTATAATGGTTAATAACAGTAAGAACAAATTAACAACATATAACTAGATTTACACATGCTTTTCTAACATTTCAAAGACTAGAAATTAAGCTAAATTATTTTCTCTACTACTAACAAGAGCTAACTAAGCATGAAATATCTTGGAACATGGTAACAGTACTGGAACAGTACCAAAAATGATTTAATAATAATTTCTAATCTGAACATTATTTAATTAAAACATTTTCTAGCATTTCTAGTGTAACAAATAAATAAATAAAATACTAATTATCATCAATAAATCATACCATTGGACTAACATCTTATATTACCAATTCCAGAGACATTTCATGTTCAACAATGTTCTGGAAATATATTTTAACCAATTAAAACTATTTTTCTAAGCATGGAAACCACCCTAAAAATATAGTAAAACATTATTTAGTTAAGCTAAATGGGTTTTCATGACTTTTCAACATTCACATGACATAATATGAATTACCGGGTACTAGAAATGCATTTTTAGAGGCTAAAACAGATTTATAAAGGACTTATTACTAGAAACAGCATTTAAATAACAATTTTAAATAGATCTAGAACACTTCTTGGTTTCTATAGCTCTAACCATTGCAGATAAAATATTTTAATTTACATGGTAAATGAGTTCTAGGGTTCTCTGATCCTAGACAAAAATTGGACAAAAATAACAGAGAAGATTTCTATTTTTAATAAATGAAACAAAGCTTATTTTAATTCTAGGAAACTCTACACACGTCCAAAAATTATGAAAATTTCTAGAACTACTCCTTAGAATACTAATGATCTACAGAAAAAGATTCATCTCCAAATAATCAACCAGTACAAAGATATCACAAAATTTTCTCAAATTTTATACTAATTTAATTATAATTTAAAATCCGACGGTCGGATTAAAAATCCAACAGCACCGTTGGATTCGTGGGGTCCTAAGGGTTCCATTTTAATCCTAAGATCATGGATCGGACAAGGATAGCATGGATCTAAAAATTAGACAAAGGGGAGGCTAGGGTTTACTGTACATGTGTACTGTTCAAGCATGTACTGTACACAGGTACTGTAGCATAGGAGGTTTGGGGAAGAAATCATCCCATGGTTGCATTAAGGAGATGAAGATTGGATCAAAATTGGTTGAAGGAAAATCATCCTTTGGTTGATAGGAGACTACCTCGGTGGGGGATTGAAGAGGTACTCACCGTATGCGGAGAAATTGAGGAGGGAAGGAGTTTGCCGGAGTTGGGGGAGGTGACGCGGTACGGTCGGAGTCGTGGACGAAACTTGCGATTTGTTGCGGTAGGAGGTGCGCGCCGGCGTGGGGAAGCTCCTAGCTGTGGCTCCTCGGTGTGGGGGACGTCGGTGTGGCCGGAATTCCTCGCCGGAGCTCCGCCGGAGTTGGGGAAGAAGAAGAGGTGGTGGAGGAAAAATTGGGTGAAGAAAACAAAGGGGAAAACCCTAGGGGAGAGGGGGTTTTTATAGGAGGAGAAGGGGAGGAGAAGAGGCAAGAGACACTAATTAGCAGCAATTAGTGCTGAGTTATGGAAAGCACAAATCATGGAATTAGAAAAGAATTTGGAGAGGAGAAATTTCTAAAAAAAATCAACCGGCGGCAGCAGCGGCATTAACGCGGCTTAATCGCGCGCGTTACGCGCGGCTGCGCGCGCGCCTGCGTGAGGCAGCAGCCGGGCTGCATGCATGCATGCATGCATGTGCACGGGGCCCACCAATTTTTTTAATTTTTCAGATTAAATTAAATGAGGAAAAGCAAGGTAATTGAAAACTGATTTAAATGGGCTCTAAAAATTATGAAAAAATTCTAGTAAATCAATTTGGACATGGGGAATCCAAATAAAATATTTTTAGAGAGAGATTCCAAAAGGATTTGAAATTAAAATTTAAAACAACACTTTATAGCTCTCAAATTAATTCCAAGGACTTGAATTAATTTGAAATAGAATCCAACAAAAATACATATAAGCATTTTACATAGTTGCACATCCTTCTTTCTTTAAAAAAAATTTCAAGCCCCAAAAATTGAGGATGTTACAACTCTACCCCCCTTGCAAAGAATCTCGACCCCGAGATTCGAAGCTAGAGAACAGATCCGGAAACTCCTCCTTCAGGTCTTCTTCTCGTTCCCACGTTGCTTCTTCTTCGGAATGGTTGCTCCACTGAACTTTGCAAAACTTGATCACTTTCCTCCTGGTGGTTCTTGCTTTCTCGTCCAGAATCTTGATTGGGTATTCTTCATATGTCAGATCATCTTGAACCTCGATATCCTCCAACGAAGCTTTCCGAACTTCTTCTTCTGGTTCCTTGAAGCATTTCTTCAACTGCGACACATGGAACACATTATGCACATTGGACAACTTCTCCGGCAAAGCCAACTGATAAGCTACCTCTCCACGACGGGCGGTTATCTCAAAGGGACCAATGTAGCGGGGGGCTAGCTTGCCCTTGATTCCAAAACGACGCATTCCTCTGAGCGGGGATACCTTTAGGTACACAGCATCACCTATCTTGAAACATATGTCCTTGCGGCGCTTGTCCGAGTAACTCTTCTGTCTAGACTGTGCCGCTTTCAATCTTTCCTGGATCGCTTTCACTTGCTTATCAGCCTCTTCCAAAGTGTCAGGTCCGAACACTTGCTTTTCTCCCACTTCATGCCAATTCAAAGGGGTACGGCATTTACGTCCATATAAAGCTTCAAAAGGAGCCATTTGCAAACTGGCTTCAAAAGGAGTCAACAGTTTTGCACAAGTGTGAAACTGTTTTGTGCTTGCACTTTGTAGTGTTAGTAGTAGAAAACCCTAGGGGTTAGAGTCACCGGTGTGACACAGCTGTGTCATAGGTGGTCTAGCGCTCTGTGACTCAGGTACATCTCTGTACCAGGGGAGAGCTTGTAAACACTAAGGAACCTGCACTGCGATGGCTTGTCTGCTGAGTCGGAGGGCTGTCGGAGGTTCTCTCCTTATTAGGTTTCAGAGAGTGTTGTATGCTGAGGGCATGTCATGTGCCAGGACCGGGCTGAGTAGTGCTGCTACGTCAGTTAAGGGTTCACCTGTGTCAGCCTCCGGTGACACAGGTGTCGGTCTGCCCGAGCCGGTTATAGGTTGGGCGTAGTGTGTAGTTGTGTCGCCGGTGTCTGTCATCGGTGGCTCACTTAATCCTACGTGGCAACAGCGTAACGGTCGGGTTCCTGCGAACCCTATATGTAGGGGACTAGGGGAGGTCTTTGACCTGAACCAATCAATCTTTGCCAGTGAATCATATTCAACCGTTGCAAAGCCTCTTCCCACCGAACAAAAGCCAAAGTTTGCTAAATGTCAGTTCGGGTGAGTTAGAGTTCTTGAGCAAAGAGCATTGGTTCCTCCAAGAGTTGTTACTACTGAATCTGTTACTCTTGGAGTGTCTACTCCTAGACGGGTGTAGGAGTCACTGGAATCACCCAATCTTGTGTGGGCTGAACCAGACGTTTGTGAAGGTGAATCGAAGTCTACCTGCTGCAAGCAAAAGGACTTTCACAAGCAAAGAAGAGGCCTGAGATCAGGTACTCGGAGAATAAGCACGATTCGGCGCTGGCGATCTCTTCGGAGTAGCCTCTCCAACGGAGACGTACCACTCTGCAAAGAGCTGGGAACTTCGGTGAAAAACTCTCTGTCTCCTTGAGTACTTGCTGTTTTACTCTTAGCTTCTTGCTATATCTGCTTGCTTGTATGTTCTTATAGTGATCTTGTTTATCAGCCTATATCACCTTTACACCTGTGTGTTCATAGCTGTGTCACAGTAGAAATAGATTGTATCTCACACCTGTGTCAGCTATCTGTTACACAGATACACTAATTGCTTGTTATTTTGCTAAGTCCTTAGCGTACCTGTGTTAGGCACCTGTGTGACAGCTGCATGCTAATTTATACATCATATCTTACCTGTGTCACCCACCTGTCACACAGCTAGTTAACCCTTGCCTCTGCATAAGGCTTAATCTGATCAATCTAGTTAAAAGAAATAATTTTTGTTAGCCTCCTATTCACCCCCCCCTCTAGTCGGCATCGGAGGTCCTTTCACACTATCATGGCCTTTCTCGACTTGGGGGCTAGATCTCCTCGGGCCTTTCCCCCCAGGACGCGAGGGTCATAAGTTCTTAATCGTCGCCATTGATATGTTTACCAAGTGGATCAAGGCAGAATCCCTCTCAAGCACCACGACAATAGCGGCATAAAGATTTATGCAGCGGCACATCTTTACCAGCTTCGAAGTACCCAGCCGGATCATTACCGACAATGGACCACAATTCGCAGCAGCCGACTTCATCGCCTACTGCGAATCCTATGGCGCCAACGTCTGCTATGCCTCAGTAGCTCATCCCCAAAGCAATGGCCAAGTTGAACGTGCAAACGGCCTCATCCTGGACGGGATCAAGAAACGAGTATATGACACACTGCAACGTCACGCCAAGTCATGGGTGACCGAGTTGCCCAACGTCCTCTGGGCGCTTCGTACAACAGCTAGCTGAGCAACCGAAGCAACACCATTTTCTCTTGTCTACAGGGTGGAGGCAGTCCTCCCATGCGAGATCCGGATGAAATCTCCCCGCATAGAGCAACATTCCGAAGATGCAGCAGAGACACAGCGGGTCAACGACCTCAACCTCCTCGAGGAAATGCATGACTGTGCGTACATACGAGCCGCCAAATACAAACAGGACTTACGCCGGTACCACGAACGCAACGTCAAGCATCGACACTTGGAGATCGGCGACCTCGTCCTCCGATTGGTCCAGTCGACTCGGCACCGAAACAAATTATCTCCCAAGTGGGAAGGACCTTACACCATCGTCGCCAACCCACGACCAGGTACTTTCAAACTCGCTGACAACGGCTCCGTATTACGCAACACATGGAACATCGATCAACTATCCAAGTATTATGTATAAGCTTCCCGGAGCTTTAACCCGGAGGACTTCCCATTTTTACCCCGTATCTCTACGGATGAAGTATCTATACTTTCACGAAGTATACCAGCATCCGTCAGTCGAATTACTGGTTACTCATGATACTCAAAAATGCCTCTAACACTCTTTGCCACAAGACTCGGGGGCTGGTACCTCTCGCCTCCTCAGACTAAGGCACACAAGCGTTCAACAGCTCAGGGCACGGCACGAACACGAGGTTGCACCTCGTTCCGCCTCCTAGAGTTTGGTCGCCGTATAACCACCTCGTATGCACTCGGGGGCTGGCACGTACACGGGTTCACGCCCCGTTTTGCCATCCCGGGCCCGGTCAGTTGTCCACAAGCCTCGCCACGACGTCCAGGGGTCAAATTCCCCGTGGGTTCCTCAACTCTATGTTGTTCCCCCGACACCAGCACACAGGCATCATGCCCAGCATTCGCCCGGGGGCTAAAGGAAGCACGGGTTCGACAACTCAACTCCCCACCCCGGGTATGGCGGCATCAGCACCTTGCATCTATACAAAGTTCGGCGAGTAACCGACGTTTCTTAACTCGGGTCGCCCCTTCACATATGCAGACGGTGGACAGCTACCTTGCATCCGCGCGGGGCTACTACAGCGAACTTTTTTCAGACTGTTCATCCGAGTTCCTGCTAACTCGCACAAATAGTCAAGGGCTACCACAGCGAAGTTTTTAGACTGTTCATCTGAGTTCCTGCTAACTCACATAAACAGTCGAGGGCTACCACAATGAAGTTTTTTCATATTGTTCATCCGAGTTCCTGCTAACTCGCACAAACAGTCGGGGGCTCGGAGGCATACAACACACTGTGCAATCCTACGGCAACACAGTTATATAGAAGCACAAAGGAGCCTAGTACACCAAGCATAAGATGACAAACAAAGAACTAGATTGCATGATTTAAAGATCTTTACATCCCAAAAGCGAACAACCAAAGGAGGAAAGATCTAATCCTCCTGCCCGGCAGAAGCACTGCCCCCAGATACATAAGCCCCCTCACTACCTTCAGACACAGTAGGAGCATCCTCAATCGCCTCAAAGCCGGATTCACTAAGGAACTTTTCTACCGGCTCACGCTAGTAGTCGATCCGCGTATCCTCTGCTCCGGGTTGTTGGGGCTCGCCAAGATCCAACTCCAGCAGATTCGAAGGAAGTTTCGACGCCAAGTCTTTAGCCAAAGCCAAAGCATAGGATATGGCCACGTTGGCCATACTCTTCGCCCACACGAATGCATCCTTCTGGACGAAACTCAGAAAATCGCTCAGGCGTGCTTGATACTCGGTCACGGCCCTCGGCAAGTCATCCAAAGAAAACTTCATGTAATCGGGGCGGCCGGGGAACTTCAGACTCGCCATAACTCAGTCAAGGAGGGAGCATGCGTCCATGGCAACCCGAGCCTGCGCCTGCAAACGTTTTTGGGAGAGCTCGGCATTCTTCACCCCCTCGAGTTCCTCGCGGACTAGCTGGTGAAGATCAGCTGCTGACTTGGCCGCCGTGGCAGTCGTCTCAGCATGGATCGAAACCGCAATGAGCTATTCCCTTAGCTCGACGTTGGCCATCTGCAACCCCTCGAGCTCCTCGACTTGCTTGGCCTGAGCCTCGGCCTCCTCAACTCGGCGATTTGCCACGGACAACTGGAGCGCCAACTCGGCGTTTGCCGCCTGCAGCCGCGAGACCTCCTCTTCACTCCCACGGAGTCGACCAAGGAGTGTGTCCTCCCTGGCGGCCGCCGCACAAGTCGCGCGTTGCCACAGGACACGCAGCAAGACAAACATTCAAGGAAAGCAAATGCACGAGCCAAAATGTCAAGAGTCACGAAAGATATCGCTCACCTTCATCCAAGTTAAGGCGTAGTCAATGTACGTCCGATACTCAGTGCGAGGCAAAGGGCGTCTTGACTCGCCATCATCAAACTCCAGGACGGCTTTCGAACTGGCGAGGCCAGGTTCCCTCATGCCAGTGGCAGCAGCCGTCAAATCCCGAGGCACTCCCGGAAGAGGGCCACCACCGGAGGATCCAGCGCCTACCTCCGAACGCCCCTCAATGCCGCAATGCTCCACTTCCGGAATCACAATGAGCTCCTGACATTCAGAAAGGGAGCACGACGAGGAGGCAAGGGGAACAAGTACAGAACTAGGAGAAATCTAGAACTTAGAACCCAAGCAACATCAAGAAGAAAAAGGAACTCAAGTCAAAGGAGAACCCTACGTCGAGCTGGGCGAGATTGCCCTCTTCGCCGGTCTCTGCGAGGTCGTGGAACTAAAAGGCCACTTAAGGGCATATCGTTGTCAAGACAGCAGGAACCAAGGTCAAAGAACTCGAGTAAAGCAACTCGACGCCGACTCCCCGGAACAACAGAGCAAGAAAACGTACCGGGGCGGCCTGACCTCTCCCGCTCGACGTCGCGGTCGACTCCTGCCCTTAGACGGCGGGGGCTTCCGGGGCCGGACCGCCCTGACATGCGTTGACTCCTCTACGAAGACCTCGGAGCCTTCCCATGGACCAAGCCCCATGAAGGGGCGCTGTGTGCGAGCCAAAAAAAATTGATATCATTACAATCAGCCACTCGAAGACTAGAAATGCACAACTATAAGAACACAGGAAGGAAACACTCACCGAGATGATTAGGGCTCAGGGCGTCTCGTCCCGGTAAGCGAGAGATTCAATCTCCGGATGAGCCCGAGACTCCCAGGGTGAAACCCGGGCGCCATCTTCACCCCACTCGGCCTTGAAGAGGTCATCAACTCGGCTCCGGACTTCCGCTGAACCGAAGAAGCATAAAGCTGCAGAAGAAAAATTACCAATAACAACTCGAGTTGTCAAAAGAGGAGAGGCAAGGGGGCATACCGTCATTAGCTAATAGAAGGCTGACCTCATCCGACCACCCGGGTAGCCCTCGAGCTCCCAGCGGCACGATACGGCGAGTGATGAAGTCGCCAACCACATGCACCGCCGTCAAACCATCCCGACGAAGCTCATAGATGCGATCCTTCATGGCCCGGGACCTCCGAGTAAGTCAGGGACGTTCCTTCCACAAGTCCCGTGGGGCCGGAACTTCACATCGCGTCATCGAGTCGTGCATCGACCGATTGCAGAAAGCCCAGTTGGAGGCCCACTTCTCCCACGAATCCTTCGAGGAGAAAGGAATGTAGCTCGCCTTGACGTCATCCCGAAGAGAAAAGCAGCAGGCACTGTAGACTTGGCTCGCTGTCGACACTTTGAGACTGTAAAAGTATTAGAACGACTCGACATCCGGCATCATTCCGACGAAAGCTTCGCACAGATGAGCGAAAATAGCGAGGAAGAATATCGAGTTGGGAGGGAGGTTTACCAACTCAATCTCGAAGAAGGACAGAGCATCTCGCAGGAACTCGGACATCGGAAGTCCGAGCCCGCACTTGAAGAAGTCGAGGAAGACCACCAGGTCCTCCTCCGGGTAGAACGGTCGGGTTCGGTCCGCCGAAGCTCAAAAGGCCAACGACTCCGGCAGTTCTCCCTCGCGCACCATGCGCGAGAGGTCTCCGGGGAGATACAGGAGGAGGGCAACCCAATTATCCCCGAACCGGAACTCACGCCGCTCCCCGCGACCGCCGACGGCGCCGTCGACACGGCGGTCTCCGGAACCTCCGGAGCCTTGCCGCGGGCCGGATCTCTGGTCACCGTAGCAGCCGGCGAAACGTCGTCCGCTGGCACCTCGGCAGCCCCCTCAATGCCCCCCCTCCCTCCGCGATCAGCCTTGACTCCACCGATGACATTGGACGGAAAGATGACAGCGCGCGAGTACACCGATGCTCGGAAGCTCGGGGATGGATCGAGTTTTCAGCCTCCGCAAGAAAAGCGAACGGGAGACAAAAAGGCGGAGTGCAGTGGAAAAGATTGAAGCAAGAGCAGATGGAAGACGAAGCACGGTGAAAAGTTGGAGACTGTGAAGCGAATGAAGAATAGAAAAAGTAACCGGCGTCATGTAAACCAGCCCATACCGAGGCACCGAAAGCGCGCTAATCTTGGAGCAACCCTATCTGATCCAACATTTTCGGTGCACTCCGCCTGGGAATCACGACCAACCCGGCGTACAGACCGGCGCAGTACCCGAACAAAATGGGATCATGACATCACCATCCGTGAATTCCGCCGGGTGGTTTCAGATTACCATAAAGGGCAAAAAGCCCGCCAAGTCATATCACCGAGGAGCATCACTTGGCCCTATTTTGCCTGGATCTCGTGAAAGGTCATCTAGGCCCCTAAGTGGTTTTTGATGGTTAATGGCAACTCAAACTGGAATCTAATGTTTACAGCGAGTGTAAGCAGGTTTAGTAGGTTCCAGGAAGAAGGGTCATCAAGGAAAGGATGACCACCAAAAAGGTACAAAGGTGATTTCCAGGACTAAGGAAATGGCTATGCTAGGCAGCTGTGCCACAGCTGTGAAGAAGCTGGTGCTGTGCAAGGAGTTGCAAGCAAGGTGATGGTGGCTTGATGCGTCAAGGGCCGTGACTGCAGTTGGTGGACAGGTAAAGCCTAGATTTGCTAGTTTCTTTGAGTCCATAGGAAACACCCGTACTATCAAGAGGGATGAAGTAGTAATGATCTGTGGAGGTTCTATTGCTCAATGCTCAGGATGTTGGACAGTGGCACTGATGCTTTGAGGTTAGTGGCCCTGTGTCAACAGTTTTGGATAAGTGTGAAACTGGTTTGTGCTTGCACTCTGCAGTGCTAGCAGTAGAAAACCCTAGGGGTTAGAGTCACCGGTGTGACACAGCTGTGTCACAGGTGGTCTAGCATTCTATGACTCAGGTATATCTCTGTACCAGGGGAGAGCTTGTAATTGCTAAGGGACCTTGCACTGCGATAGTCTGTCTGCTGAGTCAGAAGACTGTCGGAGGTTCTCTCCTTATTATGTTTCAGAGGTTGTTGTGCACTGAGGGCATGTCATGTGCCAAGACCGGACTGAGTAGTGCGGCTATGTCAGTTAAGGGTTTACCTGTGTGTGCCTCTGGTGACACAGGTATCGGTCTGCCTGAGCCGGTTATAGTTGAGCGGAGTGATTGGCTATGTCACCGGTGTCTGACACTGGTGATCCACTCAATCCTACGTGGTAACAGTGTAACGGTCAGGTGCCTGTGGACCCTATAAATAGGGGACCAGGGAAGGTCGTCGACCTCAACCTTGCTCTACCCAGTGAATCATATTCGACCGTTGCAAAGCCTCTCACCTCCGAACAAAAGCCAAGTTTCCTAAGTGTCAGTTCGGGAGAGTTAGAGTTCTTGAGCAAAGAGTATTGGTTCCTCTAAGAGTTGTTGCTACTAAATCTGTTACTCTTGGAGTGTCTACTCCTAGACGGATGTAGGAGTTGCTGGTATCACCCAAGCTTGTGTGGGTTGAACCAGTAGTCTGTGAAGGTAATCTGAAGTCTACCTGCTGCAAGCAAAAGGACTTCCTCAAGCAAAGGAAGAGGCTTAATCGTTCAGGTACTCGGAGAACAAGCACGATTCGGTGCTGGCAATCTCTTCGGAGTAGCCTCTCCAATGGAGACTTACCACTGTAAAAAGAGTTGGGAACTTCGGTGAAAAACATATTGTCTCTCTGAGTTCTTGTTTGTATTGCTTCCAGTTACTTTCTATATCTGCATGCTTGTGTACCCTTAGATATCTTCTGTTATCAGTGATAGATCACCTTTTTACCTGTGTTAGCATAGCTGTGTCATAGTTGCTGTAGATCATATCTCTTACCTGTGTCAGCTACCTGTTACACAGCCATATAAATTGCTTATCTGTTTCTAAGTCATTAGCATACCTGTGTTAGCCACCTGTGTGACAGCTACATGTTAATTTACACATCTTATACTGTCTGTGTTATTCACCTGTCACATAGCTAGTTTATCCTTGCTCCTAGCTAAGACTTAATTTGATTAACTAAGTTAAAAGAAGTAAATTTAATTAGCCTCCTATTCACCCCCGCTCTAGTCGGCACCTTCGGTCCTTTCATCTCGGCTCCATCACGCATACTGATGGGGGGCTTGATGATGGGTAGTGCTACTACCGTATAAAGGCCCGTGAAGTTCCCTACTGGGCCTCGGTGAGAAGATGTGGCCCAAAGTTCCGATTAGGAGGAAGCGTAGGCCTCAAGTCAATGAGTACTAATCGGGATCAGAGAACAACTCCCGACACGTCATATGGAAGGGGTCCAACTCGTGTACTACGGGGACTCAAGATATGTCATTAAGAAGGAGTCCGACTCGTGTACTACGAGGACTCGGGGTAAGGTTACCGCCTTATTCCGCCTATATAAGGAGCACAAACCCCTGAAGAGGGGACAAGTTGAATCAGATCTACGAGCCCTAGTCGACTAGTCATCTCCGGAATCCTTTAGCCTCGAAACAAATCTCTCCGGGTTCCTTACCCGTCGAGTTCCCCTGTAAGCCAACCTCGTTGAGTTCTCAACTCGCCGAGTTCCCCTTGTAATCATCGGTATTCCATACCGCATATCAATCAAGTCAAAGCAGGACGTAGGGCTATTACCCAACTCGGGGGCTTGAACCTGGGTATATCGGTGTCGAAATACCAAGCTGACCTGAGTCTCCGCCCCGCTACCGTATAAATATATGCTGTACGAGTACCCCCCGTATACCATACATCGACAAGTGTAATGGAGAGTGGTATTGGTAGGGTCCGTGATAGTGTTGCATTTTGGTCAGCTACACCTAAAAGACATGAGAAGTTTGAAAAGATGGCACGCATCTTAAACATTGAATACACTAAAAGGCTTGATCTTGATTGCAAAACTAGATAGAATTCAACCTACACAATGTTAAGCATTGCATTGAGATACACACAGATTTTTGAAAAGCTAAGCTCTCGTGGCAAACTATTTACTTGTTGTCCAACCCAAGATGATTGGAAATTTGCAAAGGAACTCTGTGATAGGCTAAAAATGTTCTTTGACATCACTGAGCTATTCTCGGGCACCAATTATGTTACATCAAATCTCTTCTTTCCTAAAATATGTGGCATTCGTTTAGCAATACGGAAATGGGTTGCTAGTGACATTAACCTTGTACAAGAGATATCCGAGGAAATGAAAAAGAAATTTGAGAAGTACTGGAATGATATCCATGGTCTTATGGCTGTTGCAACTGTCCTTGATCCAAGATATAAGCTGCATATGTTGCGGGCTCTTTTTGGTTCTCTTTATGGATTTGAACATGCAACTAGGGAAGTTGAAAAAATTAGGAATTTGATGGTTGATTTGTTGGAGCAATATCAAGAAGATTGTGAGGTTGTGGGTACATCGGAGATTTCTAGAACCACTGCCCAAGGTGATGGAGTAGATGAAGTGTTTGGTATATTTGATCAATATATGTCCTCGCAGCCTGCTATTAGTGCTTGTCAAGTACGGATAGAACTGGACTTATACTTGGAAGAGCCCACCCTCCCTAGAACACAAGACCTAGACATTATCAATTGGTGGAAGTTTGGAGGTCTCAAGTATCCTTCATTGCAAAGAATTGCTCATGACATATTGCCTATCTCTGTAACAACCGTCCCCTGTAAGAACTGTGGCGTCAGAGTCTGCCTTTAGTACTAGCGGGAGAATACTTAGCCCACATCGTAGTCGACTTACACCAAATATGGCTGAAGCTCTTATGTGTATGCAAGCTTGGTCTCGTGCGAACATGTTAGGTAATCCTTTGCTTGAACATTGTATCTGTTTTATTTATTTACTAACCATTGCTAAATCACTTAATTTTGCATTAGGGGATAGCAATTCCAGTCTCTTTGCAACATTTCAGAATGTTCTTGAGGATGAAGAAGAAATGACGGTAGCACATTCTGCTCTTACAACTTATTTTTAGAGGCTGCAATGATTGTTCTTTCTATTTTCAGGATTCTAAGTCTTGTTCTTTTCATTTCAGGACGAGAATGATTCTATCATTACTGAGCCGTGAGCTGCAAGGACAACAATTGCTGCTACTACTTAATTGCTTTCCTAAATTATTGTGTTGTTACTGTGTTGTAATAATCAGACTTATAAGTTGGGAGCATGGGAGCTCCTAATTGGTTTCCTTTAGCTGATGTGTGCATTTGAGACCTTTGCATGGTGTTGGTGAGTGTCCTGTGCAGTTGGGGTTGGTTAGTGTGCTGAACTACTCATGTGGTGTTGAACTTGTGAGCTGTTGGACATGATTTATGAATTGTGATATGCTGAACTGCTATTCCTTTTAATTACTGTGTAGTTGAGTGTGCTGTGTTAATTGTAACTAAGTGACTAGTGTGCTGGTGTGGTGCTGAGCTTGTGAAGTTGTGAGCTACTGAACAAACCTAATGTGTGATGTGCTGAAGTGAACTACTATTTCTTTTAAGTAGTATGTGTTGTTGACCTTGATCACTTT
The DNA here is from genome assembly GCA_019208055.1 of Stipa capillata. Taxonomy (NCBI): domain Eukaryota; kingdom Viridiplantae; phylum Streptophyta; class Magnoliopsida; order Poales; family Poaceae; genus Stipa; species Stipa capillata. The sequence continues at coordinate 141,270 of JAGXJF010005415.1, forward strand.
TTTTTAATGTTGTGAGAATTTATATAGTTTAATGATGTGTGATCTTATGCTGTGTTGTTAATTATTTTGTGTAATTATAAAGTTTTGTTAGACCTGATGGGTACCTGTCGGATTCAGGTATGGGTATCGTTCTAGATTCATGGGTTTTTTCGTGGGTGGTCATATGTATGCTCGTGTGTTCAGGTATGGGTTCGATACGGGTCAACCCAAACAGACCCGGATTGCCACCTTTACGTGGGAGCGATCGTGATATGTACCGAGGCGCGCTGCAACTTCTACGCGAGGTTTGTACCATGGATATCCTTTTCCCGCGATTCCTTCGACCCTGCAACTTTATCCTATTCCCCGACCATGATAGCATCTCCCTCGATATTGTTGTGTACATGTGTCCGGCATACATACATTGATCAGCTAAAGAAAATGTTTCGTTAAATTGCTGATAAATCACAAATCAAAACCGATCAAAATTTTGCAGGGGGAAAAGACCCTGATTAAGTTTTACAATGATTACATTTTACACCAATCGAACCGAGCAACGCACACGGTTGTCCCTTAGGGCAATCACAGATTCAGTCTACCAGCAGCTAGCTAGCTACCATTCCAATCTGGAATGGATCGTAACAGCAGATACATCGTGCATGGGGACGATCAAGTCCTCAATCGTTTGCCATCAGAAGAGCGAGTTGTAGGTCAGGAAAGTGCACGCGATCGACGCGGCGCAGATCACCAGGGACGGTAGCAGGGTGACGTTGAGGAGACTCCCGATACCAAGATACCCTGCCGCGGTGATCGTGCAATCGGCGACCACCCGTGCCAGGGTCCCGGCTTCCGTCGAGAGGAGTCCGCCGTTGTATGTGCCACGCGAGAGGCGCGACGACATCACGCTCGATAGGAGGGAGAGGTTCACGCCTGCATTTGGCAGTGAGATTTAGACACTCTTCTCAATGTCACAAATAAATTTGCCCAGAAGCCTTTTTTTTTCATCTAAACTGCTGTGTAGGAGGAACAGAGTATAAAGTAGAACACAGCCGATCCCTAGTTGGATACATGAATCCTCTGTGCCTCCAATGATAATAGTATTTTCCTTCTGGTAAGGATCTCCAATGATGCTATGAGATATTGGAATGCTATTTCGGATAAAGAAATGGATTTCTTACCTTCAAGAACTTCAGCAGACACAAACGTAATGAGTGCTGAGCAGACATACTGGATGACAGAGTATGTACTCGTGACTTTAAAGCTGAAAATAATGCCTACTAGCAACGTGATTTGAGAAGCCATCAACAGTTGCCTGCCAAAACATTAGTAAGTTTGGTAAGGAGTAGAGGTCAATATCTGAATATTAGTTGGAGCTGTACAGTCTACATAACAAGTGCAGAAAATCTTCTGGAAAGGAGATCAAGATGCTAAGAATGCCCTCTGGATCTATGGTAATACAAAAATGAGGACTCAGAAGCATGAGATTCACAAACCTGTCCTCAAACATGTTGCTGATGTATGTCCCAACAACGGCATTAATAGGAAGTACTGTCAAGCCAAGAATCGCTAGAAATATTGCCACTGCACTTGTATTCCAATTGAAATAGTGATTGGTAATAACACTTGACTCAGAAAGTAAAATCTCCATCGCATATTTGAGCATGAAGTATATCAACAATTGGACCTACATAAGCAAAGTACAAATGTAGATTAAGTCCAGATGTCCAGAAAGGAAACAATAATTGCAGGGTTTGCTTGGATGTGCTAGAATTGGCCTAAAATAGAATTGGAGAAATTCACTCTACAGCACGTTTGTTTAACGTAGGGCTGGAATCCGAAAACCCTCATGTACAGCTAAACCAAGGGATTGGGGGAAAAACAGAGGAATTTTCTCAGTCAACCAGGGGCACATCTACGTTGAATGTCCTACTGGATTTGGTGTGTTTGGAAAAACATTCACACTTCCCCAACTTAACACTTGTCCAGGACAGTGTCTTTCTGAAAATAGACGAGGCAACTTGGACTGATCAAAACCAACTCCTACTATCTTTTAAACCACAAGGCTAAATGTGCTCCTCAAAGAAGTGCAACATCAAATTAGTGCTGCATTTCCTCTGTTACTTGGGGAGAAGATAAGGAAAGAAACCTGCATGAGGATCATCTTAAAAAGTAAAAACTACAGAAACTGTGACAATATAGAACCTACTTCCAATATCCTACCACTTTATCCCAACATATTCTAAGAAAGCAGGTACAGAAGCAAATCAAGCAACCAGTGGATAATTTAGCTTAAATGTGATACCTTTACTGATGGAGTAAGCAATCTGTATGCTGAACCAATCGAAGTTGCAGGCTTCCGAGAATCTTGTGCAGATTCTTCACTATCATCACCTTCTTCATCTTCATCTTCATTTTGTTCGCTTTCAGACTCTCTGAGCAATGGCTGTGCAAGTCCATTTTCTGCTTGCTCGATATCCACCCTTTGTCCTGTCATCATGACGATCACCCAATTAAATCAAGAGGATGGATCAGACAATTTTGTTTATAATGTACAATCCAACTGGCAACTAAAGCAGCAGCACATTAGATATTGGATTTACCAGAACCAAGATTTTGTGGGTTATCATTGACCTCAGTGGCACGATTTGGTTCCTTAAATGAGATCCATAGCCAAACTAAGTACAATAGCCATGCAACTGCCATCAACCAACCAGGTAGAGTTGATTGATTGAATGTAACCATGTAGATCTTAAATCTCCACTGAAGTAAACCAGCTAGCGCTGGCCCACAAGCCATGCCAAGCGCACTTGCACTGACGAATCCTGCTGAAGCTTGCATACGTATCCTTGCAGGGACACAATCACTAATGTATCGGCGATTCACAGCTCTTGCAGAACCCAGTCTGCATCACAATGATTACATTCATTAAAATATGACACACAAAGGAGTGCTCAAAAGATAGTTAACTGGGATGTAGAACATTAGTACAGATTGTCAGAGCGTCAGAATAACGAAATGTCACACGAAACTGTGTAATTACTGAAACTTGATCGCATCAAACAGCATATATCTCCTACACATAGAAATGTTATAAGAACGTTGCAACTGTATGTGCCCTTCATATATCTCCAACATATATAAATGAAATGGCATCTTTGCAATTGAATGCGAATGTTTCCTATCAACACTATTTTGGAAGTAAAGGCTACTAAAGAACTTGTTTTCCTGCTATGGATGCAATCAACAATATGACAGGGTATTATTGTACATGGTATATTATGGTTATTTGATCGGAAATTATTTTGATCTTCCACGGAATATAGAGAGGACAACAAAGAAAGGTAGGTACTACGATACACCTAAAGTAATTACTATAGGATAAATTTGATAGAACATACAGCTGAAGTAAACAAATGCTCAGTAGATATAGGGCCAGTTCTTTTGGGCTTCTAGAGCAGCATATAGGTGGAAAAAAGCTCAAGCCAAAAAGAACTGGAAATTTCTAGAGCTTCTCTGGGCAGCCCATGGCCTGTTTTCCGTTGGCAGAAATAAGCCTCACAAGGGCAGCTTCCCGAGCTTCTCCCCCGATCAGAACTCTCTTCTCTCTCCCTTTTCTCTCAGCCGCAGCCCGCCCGCCCGTCTCCTCCGCCCCGACGCCGCCACTCTCCCTCCGTCTCCGCCTGGCCTCCCGAAGCCGGCCGCCTGCCTCCGCCATTCCCCACCTCCCTCCGCCGTTCCCCGCCACCATCCCCGCCTCCCTCCGCCGCCTCCCTCCCTTCGCCACCATCCCCGCCTCCGTCCGCCGCCTTCCTCCGCCGCCTCCCTCCCTCCGCCACCATCCCCGCCTCCGATCCCCGCCTTCCTCCGCCGTTCCCCACCTCCCTCCGCTGCCTCCCTCCGTCCGCCACCATCCCCGCCTCGCCGCGCCGCGCGAAGGTGCTGCCGCTCCTCCAGCAGCCCCCCTCCCCCGACCACCGCCCACCTACCCATCTCCTCCGGCCCGACGCCGCTATCCGGCCGTCTCCTCCGGCCCGACGCCGCCGTCTCCAGCGCCCAGCAACACCCAGCAGCTCAGACGAACAAGCCGAAAAGAACTCGAGGTGAGTTTGTGAGGGCTTCTCCCCACCGCAGCTCATTTGAGTAGAGAAGCTAGAAGCGGTTTCTGGAGAAGCTTAAGCTCAAAAGAACTGGCCCATAGGCTGCGTTCTTTTCGGCTTGTGGAGAGGCTTCTCCCAGAAGCTGCCCCCTCCCAGCTTCTCACTAGTTTAGAAGCCCCAACGAATCGGAGGGAGCGGCTTCTGGGAGAAGCTGGGAGGGGGCAGCTTCTGGGAGAAGCCCCCGAAAAGAACTGGGCCATAGCTGTATAGTGAACAATGCTTCCTTGTAAAGATACTTACCCACACAGTAGACGGCCAATGATAAGGACTGTCAGAGACTTCATATCGTAAGCCATTGCATAGCAGATATTACCCAAGAAAAGGACAATACTGCTAAAAACAAGTGGTCTGAAATATGACTTGTTGGACCATGCACTGAAGTACACTGAGGAAAATATTTGTGCAACAGCCATTGAACCAATAACAACACCACAAACAGTAGAAGCAGCCCCAAGGCTCACTGAGTAGTCATCTGCAGTTGGCACAATGATGTATGTGTTGACCATGTAAAGGAATGTGTTCACCAAATTCAACATAAGGGACATGAAATGGTATTTTTGATCTTCTATTTCTTCCTCCCCTGCAGTACTAGGAGACTCCTCATGCGCAATTAGGGCATGTTGCCCCAAAAACCGTAGAAAATTAGTTGAGCGTGTTAGCTTATCCACTGATGAATTTATCATATCAATGACTGGGTCCTACAGTGGATCAAGAATAGGCTGATCAAAAGGAAATCTTTAAGCATGGAGACAACTTTATTGAACGGGGAGAAAAATATTGTGAATTTCGTTATCATGACAGCAGCAGAGAAAATAAATAAACCTTAAGAGCAGCAGATGGCTGGTCATAAATAGATAAATAACTTCCTTGACGCTCCTGAAGGTCAGCAAGGTTACGTGACAGGGCTCCAACAACAGCTCCTACACCCTGGTTGCATGTAACAGAAGGTAAGGCATACAACTGTATGTTCCATAGAATGCTTCAAGGAATTGGAAAAACAAGACCATAGGTTCAGGGAGATACAGTATACACAATATATATGTAGTGTATAAAACAAGAATCGAAAGATGCTTAAATCTGGAGTCAGTACATTACCACATGCTTGAAGACCTGCTGTAGCTGAGAATATGGGTGATTTGATCTGCTTGATACATAGTAATCAGTAAATCTGTAACCGAAGCGCTTATCAAACTTCTTCAAAATTTTCCTAATGCCAGTTGCATTCAGATCAACAAATTTGAGAAGTTTGATAAGGTCCAGACCAACTTCTCTATAAGCTTCGCGCAACTCAGCAATGCCAGATATATCTGGCTGTTCTGCTAGTATTGCTCTTTGCTTTCCTAACTTCTCTATCCTGCTTGCCAACATTCCTTGTTGTTCCAACAGAAACAGGACAATCTTCTCAATCTAAATCAACAGAAAATAAAACATAAGTAAATTAAAACATAGATTTCAGTAGGATCAACTACCGAAAATTTTCCGCATCAATACCAGTCCAAGGAAGATACTAGATGAATTAACATGGACTAACAAGTCCAAAGTGTAGAGGCTGCATGCACAGGCAGATAGAAAGCAGCAATTCCCAAAAAACACGGAACAATAGGTTCTGGAACATGTCACTGACAGAAAAGGTTGACTCATGAACTTCTAATAATATGCCTTAGCGTTGTGTCGGATATGAGTTTTTGAACAAGTCATTCACATATACTGCATGGCATCGCCAACCATGTACAAGCACACCTATTGAGTTCCTTTGCTAACTGAGGTCACATATGGATAATTTCCTTTGATATATATCAACATATGTGTGTAAATACTGACATTTAGAGAAGTACGCATGCTCGAGAGAAGTTCTAGTGCTGCCAAGCCCTGTGGTGCTACCAACGCGCGGTAGCACCACCAAAAAGTTATGAAAAATTCTGAATTTTTTTTGGAGATATTGGCATAACATGTATCTATCATGTTATAAAATTTTAAATCCAAATTCAATCTACACACTGAGATACAAAAAAGATAAATTTCGTTGTGAATAGTAGCTTGGAGGAAGAGAGAAAGGTTGAGGCTACTACTCACTGCAGAATTTGTCTTTCTTGTTTCTCTTTACATGTGTTGTGCCAGACTGTATTACAATCTATCTAAATAAATATTTTCAGAATTTTTCATAACTTTTTGGTGGTGCTACCGCACATTGGTAGCACGGTAGCACCGCAGGGCTTGGTAGCACTAGAACTCTCATGCATGCTCACCATTTGATGCTACAGTCAGCAAGTTAAAGATCCACAGAGATGCTAAAGCACGAAGCTAAAGCAGATCAGGGAGAATGAAGTAATGATTTCTCACAGACATATCTCTCTGAGCATTACCTGATCATCAAGCATCTTCGAGAAATCCTTGAGAACCCGACGATGATCTTTCTCCCCCTGTTGGATCTGCTGCCCATATTGCTTTACTTTCTTCTTCATCAGCTTGTAATTTATATAGTACCTGAAAAAACATTGACATAAGGAATACAAAGCTAAAAGTTGGTAACTAAGGACATAAATTTGCAACCTTTTACACCAAGAAGATGGGCACAGCCAAGTGCTGCACTGTGTTATAACTCAGAACATAGCATGGCTGGCCATGCAACATGGTTGCAAGAATATAAGACAATCAAAGGTTCAACAGTTCCAACATTTCATTATCAGGTAATCATGTTGTTCAGTAAATGTGATTAAGAAAATAAAACCTAGATAAGTTTCCCCAGAAGCAGTTAATGTAAACCACTAACTGGAGAGATATGGAAGACCAATTATGTTTAGAGAACTCATTAGTATAGGTTGGTCTATAACTAACATAAGTGCACTCAGTGAAAAAAGGAAGCCTTGGATCATACCCTTTCCATTCAGGAACTTGGTCGGCCATCAATTTTTTCCCGAAATTAACCATCTTGACTTGGAAATGTTAATCTGCCGAGAAATGTGGAGGCATGTCAGTAGCACAACTGGAAATACCAAATAGTTAATAGAATTTTTGAGATGCACTGCCATAAAAAAACAAAGCATGCTGTCAGTGAAAGTTCAGAAAGCAATCTCATTCTGAACAAATGAGCTCCGCTTAGCACATCTCACTGCCTTGTGCAGACAAATTGCGCAATTCTGTGGCGCAGACACATCAGCTCTACAAAAATCTTGGAAAATTCATAAAGGGCATCGCCGTTTTAATTGGAACCAAACAACAAACTTAGTAAGGCGATCAAAGGTATGTACACCAACCCCAATAGAGAGGTTATTTGTAAACTCATAATAGTTCCTCAAAATATGAGTAATTTACAATTTAGTTACAAAATATGAGTAATTTATGGTCTACTGTACTTGAATATACCCAACTGAGTGAGACAAACTTAGTAAGGGGATCAAAGCACTTTTTATTTCACTATATCTGCGCTTAGCCTCGAGATAATCCGTTTCAGAATGTTTGTCCATTGAAGATAGAGTATAGTTACTGTAATGTTTATACCTCTATTTAACTGCTCCAGAAATGGTTAAATGATTGTAGTATTGGTTTATTAGGGATACGCATGGTTATTTTGCCTCTGTGCGTATGGTAGGTTGAGGACAGATATAGTGACAGAGGTAGTATATCCATATAGACTCCGTTCTGGCTACTGAGTGAGACAAGCATGCAGTTACAACCACAACTTGATTCTCTGGTCCTTTTCCATAGACCTAACATATTTGACCAATCATAAAACCCACAAATGAACTTTGACGACCACAAATTAATTTCATGCCGCTGTCTGGAGAGGCACTTAAAATGACAATAAGACACAAAAATCCACCTGCACATACTGAATTACAACCATTTTAAACCAATCACGTAATAACACGATGCAGTTAACGGGAAGCGACTTTCTGAGGCGATAGAGTTAAGTTCAGGCTGGACCGGAACTGCGTCCAAGCTACAAAAGTGCATTCAGCTGTAGTCCCCACTTTGCCACAAATCATCCCAATTTCAACCCAATTGCTAGTAATAATGAGCAGTACCTCACAAATCCAGACAGAACAAAATAATCTACCAAAACCGAACAAATCTGACATCAAGCCAGGGGCGGATCCAAAATATGTGGAGATTAGTTTGGGTTTAAGTCCTCACTGGATGACTAAAAGCTCATATACCTCAAAAACCAATGTCCAAGGTTGCGGACGGGGTGGAGACAACAGGGACGCGATGAGGTAGAACGGGAACGGCGATGGCGGCGACGCAGGTGAGAGGCGGAGGGGTTGGGGGTGTGAGGCGTCGGCGGCAGGTCTAGGGCGGTGCGCCTCGACCAGCAGCAGATCGGATCGGAGCAGACGCGGCGTGGGATGGTGCGTGGATGAGAGAGAGAAGAGAGGAAGTCAGGGCGAGGAGGAGGAACGCGAGATGCCGCGGTGGGCGGATATATATAGGCGAGGAGGGAGTGGGGAGGCGGCCGCCGTGGCCACAGCCAAACGGATGGGAGAAGAAGACGCGCAACGCGAGCGAGGCTTGGCTGTGTTCTGCCAAATTCGGAAAGGCTTCACCAGCTTTGCTTAAATTGCACTTCCGGGCGCGACTCGGCGTCCCCAGTCCACGTGGCTCCTCATCCTTCCCATTCCGCTGCTAGCGGTGGTATGCTCGTGGACCGCATTAACAACAGTGCCACACGACTGTTGTTGTGCGGTGATATGCACCCGATAGAATGTTCGTGCAGGACCAATCATACGCTCATCTCTTGCACGCAGGTCAAGTAAGCCATAACTAACTCCCGAGTCCCACATGGACTCTGCCCGTTATGGTCTGCGATATGGCAAGAGGTTTTAACTTCCGGCCACTGTCTGTCCCAATTCTGAATTCGTATCATGATATAAAACGTGGTATTGTTAATACATTGTTGTATAGGATTACCTGATTTCTAACCGGATTATGCGAAACTCCCAAACATAATTATCCGATTTTCTATCGGTGGTCAGCTTGGAATATTAGGAGATGGTGCTGTGTGCATGTTCATAATACAGTTGTTGTCTGCTAGTGCTTTATTTGTAGATATTTACTGTTTGCTTGTTGATTATGTAATCTTGCAGCCTTGTAGCTTTTAAATTGTTGTACATCGGTAATTAGTGTGTGATTTGTGTACTAGATCATATTATTTATTACTTAATTATCTGCACTCTGTTCTCATACCATATCCGACTCTAATATAATACATATCACTACGAACTCGGCAAGGCATCACAAAGTCACCAGGGTTAATTGACCTCAATAACTTCTTGATAATGCCTTCAAAAATGAGAAAACACTTGTAAAGAAAAAATGACACCATTATGATTAGAACAATGACACCGATGAACTTTTTTTCCGGTCCCTGACACTCCACCTCTGAATTCGACGAAAAGAATATGGTATAAGACTGTGAGCACTGTTCGATCGAAGTTCGCTCCGCTTTCTCCCCTACAAGTTAGTATCATGATGCACTCTTGCCGCAACTTAGATTCTTGGTTGAGGTGCAAAATTCCAATACTTAGTGACTCAGAAAGAGAGTACAACGTACTATCATCGTATCAGTAAACAGAGAGGGATAGTCCTATACAATTGCTTTTGGAGCTCGGCCTCCAGAGATCTCGGGAGGAAATAAGATCTTAGCACGGCAAAAAATTCTGAAAAAAATTGCACATGTAAACATTTCATTGCTATGTGGAAGCGAGAATTTAGGTGAAAAACTACACATTTTTTGCAAGCTGTGCAAGAAAGACAAACTATGTGCTATATTATTCCCTCTTTCATGTTCTTTCTGTGCGCAAGTCACAAATGAAAACAGTTTTCGATGAAATTTCACGGTTTCATAGTATATTTCCACATTTACACATGGGAATTTAACTTGCAAATACAACTTTTGTTTTCTTTCAAATTAAACCCGGGATAGCATGCTTTTCAGCAGCAGTGTCACTTTTTTCTTCTGGTTGCTGGTCTGTCAACGACGTAACTTGTACCTAGTACTTTTGGGTCCCGTTTAGATTCAAAGTATTTTTGAAGTTCTCTCTCAATATCATGATCTGTGAAAAAATATAATTTTAAATACTTAAGACTTTTTAGTATTAAAAAGTTTCACCTCCCTCTCCCCTCCCATCTCCCCTGCCCCCTCCAACAACCGTCTGCTCTGTAGCTTTCTCTCCCACGACTCTTCTCCAACCATCTTGGTACCTCTCCTCTTGCAGCCATGGAGAAACAAAGAGAAGCGAGTTTTTCTACCGTCCTTGCAAACTTTTATAGCCGTCCAAAGGGTTTGATCTAACGACCCACATCACATGGTACCTCGTGTATTGCCACATCCACACAGTGCGAGATAGTGTGTACCAAAGTTGCTTGGGGCAAGACGGTCATGCTAGTGTATCCTTTCTCATTCACACAGATCCCTTTGACAAGAAAGCATGACCGCGGCCGCTGGAAGAAGCCATATCGGTCCCTCGTGTCCTCGCCCAGACACGCCGTCATCTTGCCCCTCACCTTCATAGCACCTCCGCAGTTCAAGCTCCACCAAAACCATGCTAACGGTAGAGTAGGCCGGCGGCAGGAGGCTCTGCTTCAGGCAAGATGGCCGGAGGTTCCCTGTCGCGTTGCACCCTCCTACTAACTAGGCTTCTTCCCGATTCGTGACTGGCTTGAGTGTCATTTCATGAGCACCGATTTCTCTGTTCTTAGTACCATGATTGGATATGAGAATTTGGCATTTCTTAGTTCTTATGGGCTGCAGGAGTTGGGAAAGGCAAGGACCAAGCCGCCAAGGTGGATTGAAGGATTCGTCGTCACAAAGCTTTGGTTATACCGGAATCAAGATAGAAAAACACATCTAAGAGATGGTGTTAATTTGGAGATAGTTGTGAACTTGTGATCTTGTTCTAGGGGAAGGGTGCCCGAAGAGAGAGTGAGTAGGAAGGGTGGCGCCGGTCGGCAAGGCGCACGACATCCTCGGCAACTGTTGAAACCAAGGCGCCGATAATGAGTCAAGTGTCACGCGCGGGTGGTCGTCATCGCTTGGATTACCTTCAATAACACCGTCGTCGGAGAGAGGGCGAGCACCGAGTAGGATGGTTTGCGCTATCTGGGGTTAGGGCGGGCATTCGGTTTTAATCAAAGATTTGGTTTCGGTTTTTTTATTTTTAAATTTTTTGTTTTTTTAAAAATAGTAACCGAAATATGGTACACAATTATGTAAATCAAAATTTTGATTAACCAGAAATTCGGTTTCAGCTCTTAGTTTAAACCGAAATATACAAAACATCACAAAATTTAGAAATGCACCATCAATTCAGCAGAAATTTTGACAACATGCAATGTCTACCGACCAAAATAATTTTTGGTTTATTTGGCTAACATGTCCCAGAAATTCGGTTTATTTGGTTAACCGATTATTCGGTTAACATGTTCAACAAAATAATAATATGTCCACGAAAATTTAGTTTATTCAGTTAACAAGAACTAAAATCGGTTGTACTGAATTAATTTTGGTTTTCCAAACATGTCCACCGCAATAATTTCGGTGAGCCAAGATTAAGGTTAATATCTTTTTTTTGTTTCGGTTTCAGTTTTAATTTCTCAGTTTTTATACTCGGGTCTAGTCTGAGGGCCTAGACGCCATTGACGTTGCACTAGTACAAAACGGCACATAAACGACGGCTCATCCCAAACGGTTAACCATAGCCGTCATGTTTGTCGCTCATTCCAAACGGTTCAAATTTTCTAGCCGTTTGGGATAAGTCGGCCGAAAATGAACCATTTGGGATGATATTACATCCGCGACGGTTAAAAGTTTGAACCATCTGCGATGTAATCCCAAACGGTTCATGAAACTGAGCCGTTTGGGATGACTGCTTTATTCGCGACGGTTAAAAAGTATAATCGTCTGCGATGTAATCCCAAACGGATTGTGAAACAGAGCCGTTTGGGATGACGTACTTATTCGTGACGGCTCTATTTTTTGATCCGTGATAGGCAAAGATCGAACGAACAACTCACGACTTTCAGCTGCTTAATTCCGGTGACAATACCAGTCTCTTATGAATGGGAGGAACACAATAAAACATATATTTGCGGTTTTTGGACAATAAGGCAGAGATCGAACATATATTTGAACATATATATATTACGAAGTAGCAGTACACATAGTAGTAATTACATAGTAATTATCTAATAAAGCGTACGCCTCTTCCAGCTGGGGCGGGCCTGATCGTGCCGTTGTCGCCGTGGAGGACGCGTTGTCGTCGATGTCGTTATTGCCGTCGCCTCCGTCGTCGAAGCCGTCGAGGTCGTCATCGTCCTCGTCCGTGTGCTCCCAGCAATCGTCGTCGTCCTCATCGGTGTGCTCCCAACAGTCGTCGGTACAGTAGCCCTTTCGGGCAGCGGTGGCCTGGTCGTCGCTGCCGTCATCCTCCCCGTTGTCATCGTCGCTGTTGTCCTTGTTCTCGTCTGCTGCGTCGTTCTCCTCGTTGTCATCGTCGCCGTTGTCCTTGTCCTCGTCTGCTGCGTCATCCTCCTCCTCCTCATGGTTGGCCTCGTCGGCGTCGTCCTCCGCGCATAGCATCGAATCGTCGTCGGCCATCCAATCATCGTCGGAGGAGACCACCATTGGCGAGTCCTTGTCGGACGAGTAGTTGGTGGTGCTAGATGGCCAACTAATCAGCGACGGAGGACCTGCATAGGGCGACGGGACGGACAGTGGCGCTGATGACGGCAGCAGATTGGCCATGGCGGAGAAGAAAAGCAGTAGGAGGGAATGGATTGGGCGGAGGTGGAGGCGGATCGAGTATTGATGCGGAGGGAGCGAAGCGGCGGGAAGATGAAGCGACAAAGAAGACAATCGAAGAGACGAATGGGCCACAGTCAGTTTACCACCTAAATATATTATGCTGGAAACTCACATCCGAAACGGTTAATACAGAAAAGCCGTTTGGGATGTGCGTCCCTTAAAATTCCATAGCGCGCACATCCCAAACGGTTATAATTTTCTAGCCATTTGGGATAAGTAGACCGAAAGCGACGATATTACATCCACGACGTTTAAAAATTTGAACCGTCTGCGATGTAATCCCAAACGGTTCGTGAAACAGAGCCGTTTGGGATGACTTACTTATCCGTGACAGCTCTATTTTTTAAATCGTTTGGGATGATTAGCCCAATAAATATCTCAGACAGATTTGGATCTCCTGACATAAGTGTTGGCTGTCCGGTTGACGTGCGATTTGCTGGCGATTTGGGTGGCGAATTTAAGGCAATCGGACATTGCATACTTTTAGAAGACCTACTTGTTGTTGGTTTTTAAAGGTTAGTAATTGCATTTCTATTGTTATATATCTTGTATTGTTTGGAACAAGTCAAGTTTTAATTATGTAGAGTGACAGATCACTCATTAAGTCTTCATATGTGAACGTCCATAGATGAATCGAGGTTGGATGTACAACGAGAGCCATGTTAGCCAAGCGTACATCCAAGACATCATTGGTTTCTTAAAGGCTGCCGTGGTGGATATGCACAATAAGGGAGGAGAGTGGATTTTTTGTCCATGCGTTGATTGCGATAATACTAGGCAGTGGCAGAACCCTAAGCAGATTGAAGCACACTTGATTCGAAGGGGTTTCAAGGAATGATATACATGTTGGAGCAAGAACGGTGAAGAGACGATCACACATGAAGATAATAATAACATCGATGACACCGAATTGTACGATATGCCAAACACAGTCAATGATGATCAGCCAGATGTTGACGATTGTGCTTCCGATGATGTGATGTCGGATAACGCGGATACTATGCCTGATCTAGATGACATGCTGCGTGATGTAGAGGGGAACCATAATGATGTAGGGTATAAGCAATTCATTGGCATGTTAGAGGACTCTCAGAAACCTTTGTATTCGGGCTGCAAGGCAAAATACACCAGGTTGTCATCCGTACTTGAACTTCTAAAATTGAAGGCAAGTAGCAGATGGTCCGACAAGAGTTTCACGGTGATGTTAGGTCTGTTCGCCGACATGCTACCAGAGGGTAATGAGTTGCCCAAAACAACGTACAAATGCAAGAAGATTGTTTGTCCCTTAGGAATGGAGGTTGAAAGAATACATACTTGTCGGAATGACTGTATCCTGTACCGCAAAGAGTATGCGGACTTGCTTTCATGTCCGGTCTACAAAGCACCTCGATACAAGCGTAAGGGTGGTTTGGACAAGGATGAGGAATGCGCTGAGGTGACGAAAGGAGTTCCTTACAAGGTTGCATGGTATCTACTTGTAATTCCTCGTTTGAAGAGGTTGTTTGCGAACCCGAAGGAGGCAAAGTTGATGCGTTGGTATGCCAAGGATCGTAAGAGCGATAGAATGATGAGACACCCTGCAGATGCGGCCCAGTGGAGAAACATCGATAGGAAGTACCCATCCTTCGGTGCGGACCCGAGGAATGTAAGGTTTGGATTGAGTACCGATGGAATAAATCCATTCGGCAGTATGAGCAGCAGACATAGAACTTGGCCCGTTCTTCTGTGCATGTACAACCTTCCTCCTTGGTTGTGTATGAAGCGGAAGTACATCATGATGTCCATACTTATCCAGGGCCCAAAGCAACCTGGAAGTGACATCGACGTTTACTTCAGTCTACTGATTGAAAAACTACAAACTCTCTGGAAGGACGAGGGGGTAAAGGTATGGGATGCGTACAGAAAAGAGTACTTCGATCTACGTGGGCTGTTGTTCCTTACCATCCACGATTATCCTACATATGGTAACTGCTCAGGGCAAACTACAAAGGGAGCCAAAGCCTGCGTGACATGCTTGGAAGATACCGCGAGCGTGTGGCTGAAGCACTCATGTAAAACCGTATACATGCGTCACCGAAGATTTTTGATAAGAAATCACCCATACCGTAGCATGAAGAATCAATTCGACGGGAAGACAGAACACGGTGCAAAACCAATGCCTTTTACTGGGACAGAGGTCCATGACATGGTGAAGGACATTGAAGTTGTGCTTGGCAAGGGGCCTAAATCGAAAAAGCGGCCTGGTGAGAAGAGCATCTAGAAGAAGAGATCAATATTTTGGGAGCTACCTTATTGGAAGGATCAAGAAGTGTGTACTGCATAGATGTCATGCACGTAGAGAAGAACGTATGTGACAGCGTGCTTGGTATGTTACTGAACATCCGTGACAAAACAAAGGATGGCATTAAGGCACGAATGGACTTGGTCCATATGGGCATCAGACCTGAGTTAGCACCAGTAAAGACCGATAAAGGCCGGACGTACCTCCCCCTTGCTTGCTACACTTTATCGAAGGACGAGAGAATTGAGCTGTGCGAGTTCTTGTATACCGTTAAAGTTCCGTCCGGTTACTCGGCGAACATAAATAATCTTGTTTCCATGGCAAACTTAAAGTTAATTGGCATGAAGTCGCATGATTGCCATGTCATGATGACACAGATGCTCCCAGTGGCTATCAGAAATATTCTGCCGATTGATGTCCGAGAAGCACTAATGAGGTTGTGTCGTTTCTTTAACACAATATCTCAGAAGGTCATAGATCCCCTTTCATTAGGTGATCTGCAAGACGAGGTGGTCAAGACTCTTAAGAAACAAGAAAATTAAAGTTGTTCACAACCAAAAGTACCGCCAACCCATAATATAATAAGAACATAAAAACAACTAGTCTTCATCTTCACGTGGAAAGCTGAAAGGCTTGAATTCACGAGCAACATCTAGAATTGCATGAATCAGAGCATCAATCTTCGTGATTCCGATCAAGCTACCACCAAATCTGAAGCCAAGCAGAGTGACCTTATCAACATCTTCTTCTTCGTCAAATGCAACTAGAACACATCCAGGGACGTAGTGGTCAGCCACCCTGAAGTTGGAATGGCCAAGAAAGTCCTCAAGCATTGACGCAACAATGAAAGATGGTGGGAATAGTCTATCCACAACGGTAGCACACACACCATTGTTAGTACGTCCAAAATGTACTTTCAAAACATTCGCGGTTACTTGAGAGATTCTAAAAATCAACTTATTTGGCTTTTCTGCATCGTCTCCCTTGCTCTACAATATTCCAATGAAACACCAGATTAGAATTCTATTAACTTTGCATTCACCATATTAAATCAGTTTTGGAAAAACAAAGCACTACTCATTACACAATATAATCTGGTTCAGAAAATATTAACCTTCTTGGCTGATGAAGAGCCACCTGTAGCTTCGGATCCGGACTCCATCTTACATTTCTTGGATTCATCAAATGACTTATCCATCTAAAAAATATATATGCAATGATATTGTATAGATTATATGAGAGACTAGGAAATCGATCTGGTGGAGGCGTGCGGCAGCTAGACGTCGCCCGATGTACGTACGTACCGTACTCGATCGGTAGAGGAAGAGGAGAGGCCGGCGGCGACGTACGGTCCGGAGGCGGAGTAGATCGGAAGCGAGGGACGACGGTTTGATCAAGGAGGAGAGGAGGCGGGTGACAAAGGGCGCTATATAGGGCTCGGGGGTCGTGCGTGGTGAAGGAGATGATCGTGGGGGCACCGGGGAGATGGACCATCTAGGAAGAGATGACCGTGGGGTCTCGGGGGAGATGAATCGTCAAGGAAGAGGAACGTGGTTGTATGATGTGGGGGGTCACCACATCCCAAACGGTTAATACATAAAAACCGTTTCGGATGCATGACATATCCAAAACGGTTCAGACACCAAATCCGTTTCGGATGTGTGTCATATCCCAAACGGTTAATACATCAAAACCGTTTGGGATGTGTGCCCTTAAAATTCCCTAGCGCGTGGGCCTCCCTCATATTCTGAGTGATCTTATTCCCGACCCGAGCCCTAGCGCGACTGCCGCCTCCTGACCCGCACCGACGCCGGTCCCTCATCCCGAGCCTGACGCACACCGCCGACGCCTCCCGAGCCCGAGCCCTACTCGGCAGCATTGCCCTCGCCGCCACCCGTACCGCCGCCGCCTCCCGGGCCTGACGCAACCCGCTGCCGCTTCCCGCACCCAACGTCGACGTCTTCAACATCTGCCCCGGGCTCAAGCTGCCGGCCCCCTTGGAGCTCCTTCCCGGCGCATGCCCCGAGGACCGACCGCCCTCACCGTCGTCGATCGCCCGTCCTAGGACCGAGTCCCATCGTCATCGTCTCCATTTCTGAGGACCGCCTCCCCGCCCCGAGCGCCGATGTGAACGCCCTCCTGGCAGGTCGGTCGCCCTCCACTCCATCGCCCACTGGCCCGGTAAGATGGTCAATGTGAGCTCATGAACAGCTCTGCCGGTCGTACTGCTGGAATAGTTAATCTTGGTTATTAGGTATTATATGACTGATTGGAATCAGAGCAGCGCAGTGGTATTACGGTTCATTAGGTTTCCTGAACTGCATAGCCGACCATGTTTATTTTTCTTACAGCATTTAAACATGTGGACTCCTGCATGTTTGGTTCTAGCGGTATTAGAATATGTGCTTATGGATATTTTGGTACACTGTTGTTATAACATAACTTGATTCACTAGATGTCGTCCGATAATGTCTCTCCGAGGAGGTCCGATGACCAGACAGCGGCTGGAATTCCTGCTGAACAGACGTCGCCGAGAGCACCGTCTGACTCCTCGGCAAAATCAATGCGCCGTCCTAGAAAACCCTCAATGAAGCCGAAGGGACGCTTCGAAGTGCAGGCCATCCACGAGGAATCTGGGGCTCCTACAGAACCAGAAAAAACTATGAAAAAATTTAGGACCATATGCGAGGTGGTCGCGAGGGGTCGGGTTAGCATCCTATTAAGTGACTAGAAGCAAGTAACCAAGGACGAACGCATATTATTAGTGGACGAGATAATGGAATCTTTCATGGTGCCCGAGAGATGGATCAATGATGTGCGATGAGCCGCGGAGCTGAAGGCTTGCGGTTCGTGGAAGAATTGGAAACATGTGTTGAACAAGAAATTTATCCAGGAACAAAAGCAGCCCTTCGGCCCTTACCCGATGATTACACCTGAAGACTGGGATAAATTTGTGGAGATGAAGATGACGTCTGAATTTTGTTGCCAAAGTGAAGAACACAAGGCTTTAGTGGCAAAGAACAAACACCCGCACAGAATGGGCACGAAAGGATACTATGGCAAAAAGAGACAGTGGGAGAAGGAGGATGAAGAAGCATGCCTTTGGGACACCGATCCACCATTTGCTGATGTCGAGATAGAGCGCACTCGATACTAGTGTAGAGTGAGGTCTACTACCAGCTCTTCGGGTCAAACAACTTTCCAAAACCCTGCCGACCAAGAAGTTTATGAACACCTAGTACGATCGATAACCTATCATAAACCTGGTCATCTGAGTTAGTAGTATGTAAATTAATAACATAATGATTACTTACGTACCATCTGTTGCCCTATGCAGAAGGAGCTGAGTGTTCAAGCTTCCCAAGGCTCTTTCCACTCCGTTAGGGCTGACGACATTCTCACAGCCAGTTTGGGAACGAAGGAGCACCTGGGCCGTACTCATGGTCAAGGGCTCCTAGTCAGACATAGCAAGACATTCCCACTCGATGAACAGTCAAGACAAGAATGGAAAAGAGCCAAAGCGGATCACAAAAGTGAGCAGATGAAATCCGAGCTCTGTCAAATACTTATGCCCGAGTTTGAATAGATGCTCGAGGCTAGGTTGACATAGGAGAGGGCTGCCATGGAGGAAAGATTGAGATCACAGCAAGAAAGTCTTGGACACCCCAGCCCCAGTGCCCGTCGAAGTAGCTGCGCATCAGCCGGCCCTGAATGCCTCGATGATACCAATGCAACGTGTGCAGTCGATGGCATCAGCGAGCCGAAGAAGTGCAAGCTCCAAGTGATTATAGCCCAATTGGGTTTTCCTTTAGAGGCTGCTTCCGGGATGGTGTATCCGCCCGCTCAAGGGGGTACATACACGGTGTGGCGATGGCGGCAGGTTTTGCTAGGTGCACCGTCGACAGTGTTGACCCCAAATTCATGGGAGTCCCGCTATTCCATGCAAGCGCAGACGACGACATGCAGACTTTGGGAGACGCAGTTGGGTCATTCATCCAGTGGCCCAAGAAGGACATAGTCTTGGAGGACGCAATACCGTCTTCACCGAGGCTGCATGTCCAGCCACTTGCCAACATCCAAGATCAGCTGCAGCTGTCAGTACCCCTAGCGAGGCTTGATGAACCCTGTAGTATGCTTGTCGAGCCACCTGCGAACATCGAAGATCAGATGCAGCTAGCAGCATAGCCACCTGCCAACATCCAAGATCAGATGCAGCTAGCAGCATAACCACCGAGGACTGATGAACCCACTCTTGTGCATGTAGAGCCAAATGCCGACATGAAAGAGCTGCTGCAGCTATCGGCACCACCGGTGCTACATTCCAAGTTCGCTTGCGAGTTTGATCTACCGGCACACACCCCCCCCCCGTGAGGGTTACAGCCAAAAAGACTCGCAGGGGCCTCGGCGAAGGGCAAAGGAAAGGGCAAAGCAAAATCGAGTACCAAGGATCTGAACATGCTAACCGATGAGGAGTTCAACAAAATGTTCCCTCCCCTGGTCGAAGCCCCGAAATACGTGCGTGGCCAACCATTGCTGGGACAAGAACAACTCGCGCGTGCAGGATTGATTTGCCAGAAATTCCATAAGTACTACATGGACATCTCCAACAGGGAGGGCGCAACAAAACAAGTTAGTATACCCGTGTATTTCAAGCCGGAGCACTTCCTCCACGATGCGGGTGATTGCACGGTAGGCTTCGAGGACTTGTTCCTCCTCTTCAACCGTCGAGAAATCGACGCCTCCCTTATGAGATGTTTTACATTGTAAGTATATTTCACGATCATTGTGTCCATTCAAATATTATGCCGCTAAATGCATACATATTAACTCTTATTTTCAATACTTAGGCACATGATCGATGAATGCAAAGTAAGGAAATCCCCGGTGGATTTCATCGACCCATAGTTGGTCTCTGCACAAAGCATCAAAGGTGACCCTAAGCGCATCCACAATTACCTGGTACACTCATTGACGACTCATCAGGACAAACAGATAATGCTTCCATACAATGAGTTGTAAGTTATACACTATACTTCACATATTTATACTTTATACGACATGGGCTGCATGAGTTGTGACCGGGGAGAAAAACTTTAGCAGCTTTCATTGGATCTTGATTGTCTTCATGTCGAAAGATAAAAAGGTAGCATACCTTGATCCCTTAAAGGGTCATGACTACTCGTCAATGCGCGTATTCATCGACAGATGGTAGACCACATTTCGTTTCGTCCGTAATTAGTTCTATTATTTCTTCCTTGTGCTATTTGCTTAAATTTTGTAATCACTTAGGGCACTCGACGCTGCTGCTCGTGGAGGGAGATCAGCGCTAGGAGATGCCAAGACTTGGCGTCACGATTTTAAAATTAAGGTATTCCCTGATTAAGTATATAACTGTCCGATATCATCTAAGTTCCTAAAAAATTCTATCCATTACTAATATGCCTGAGATTCAATTTTTTCAGGTTGCCCAGCAACCCACAGGAACCAACGTTTGTGCTTATTATGTTTGCGACTTCATGGTGAAACTCATCGCGGTTTCGAAGAAGATCAAAAACGTTAAGGGGATAACGCATGTTAATTTCTCTTAAGTTATTAGTATTTGTTGTCATTTTAGCTGTAGCCACGACATTTAACTTAATAGCTGCAGCTTTTTTCTTCAATGGGATCAAAGTCGACCTCGCAGAGATTCGAGGGCAATTCGCGTTCTTCTTTGAAGCGAAAGTCTTATCTCCAAAAGGACCGTTCCACAGTCCTTAGCTGATGTTAATTCATACTTTCTAATGGATTTTGTAATGCATTTTGGTACTTATAATGGATTTCGCAATTGATTCAAGTGTGGACGCAGGGTTGTAATGGATTAATGCTTGATGGATGGTTATGTGAATAAAATGTGCAGTTCTGGTATGTGCTGGATATTCTGATGAAATGTTATCATATATATGAATTATGCTCAAATTCTGATACATATGCAGGTTGCTGCCCAAAAAACAAATTATTTCTTCCTGCTGTAAATTCACATCCGAAATTGTTAATATAGGGAAACCGTTTGGGACGACTACACATCCTAAACGGTTTCCGTATATTAACCGTTTGTGATGTGTATAACATCCCACACGCTTCTGCTTTATTAACCGTTTGGGATGTGGATAACATCACACACGCTTCTGTTTTATTAACCGTTTTGGATGTGTATAACATTCCACACACTTCTGCTTTATTAACCATTCGCGACATCCCACACGGTTCTTCTGTATTAACCGTTTGGGATATGTCTCTCTTCCCAAACTGTCACAGAACTGTTTGGGATACGACCCCCTCATCCGCAACAGACAATTGGTGACGGTTCATAAAATCGTTTGGGATACAACATTTCAACCGTTTAGGATGGTTATTTCTGTACTAGCGTTGTGAGCGGAAACATTTCGGAGTAATATTAGGGTCTGACCTAGCGGGAGCGAGGCCGACCACAGGGGTCGGAAATGCCGATCCTACCTTACGTGAGATTAATGGTTGATTTTGGAGAGATACTCCTTTTGGTAACGAGGTAGGTACCGATACCTACTAATACATCGCCTAGAAAAACGGTGTACGTGCTCCTCGTGATGTGGTTCGGTGATTCCTCCCCAAAATGTCTTCTTCCCGTTGATTCTCCTTGATCTGCTGGAGCTGCCCTTTCTCCGAGCTGCGCTCGATGTGATTCGAATTCGGTGTTCCCGCTCTTTCTATCCTTCGATGTGTGTGTCTGGTTGATTAATGGTAGATCTTGTACCCTCACCTGCAATATACATGACTTTGAATAGAGAAGATAATTGTGCTTTCAAAGAAAAGAATGGATACGGACTTTCTTTTGAAAAACAAAATTGATAAAATTGATATGCAAGTTCTTAGTCAAGCTAATTAACCAAACATTGGTAAACTCGTTCAATATTCTTACAACTGCGAGTTACCTAGCTGCATGGAAAACAAAAATACATGTAATACAAAAATAAATGCTCCATTAAATATTGCAATCGCCAAATGCTTTATCGATTTTGTCAAAAAATAATATAGTATCCATCCACGATGGTATTTTGTGTCTATAACTTAAGATACCGTGATTTTTCAAAGGTAAAGTCTTTCCATCGGCATCCTGTCGGTCCAGTGTGGAGTCATCCATCATGAATGAGTCAATCTAACGGTGTTTGCTTAACCTATATAATCCTAGATTAATTTATCCATCCATCCTTGTGCTGCTATGCCGTCATACTCTAGCTAGGGTTTTGCCCCTCCCCTCCATCAGCGCCTCCCATAGATGCCTTGCCATCTGAATCAACGCCATCACCATCCGTTGCTCCAGGGTCATCGTCACGGCATGCACGCTATCGGTCTCGTCGTCGTTGGCGCCAATTCCGTCGACCACATTGGCCGCCCACGCCAGGAGCGCGTGGCTGCAGGTCGTGCCGACGAGCTGTTCCTTCACCACCCCAGCATCGTCACCATCAGTACCACGTCCAGGCGCTGGCTCTACCCTAACATGGTAGCGGCCGCCGCCGCTACCGATTGGCCAAGGAGCTCGCGGTCGCCGGAGATCTGAGGAAGATGGGGAGGAGGAAAGGGCTTGCGGAGGGGCAGATGGCCGTCTTTGATTTGAGATTTTGTTTCAACAGCGGCGGGGCATTGATTGGCACGACCATGATCCTATGATATGGTATTCACATAATTTTTTGTTTAAATAGTACAATGAGTTTGTTGTAACACCTTTTCGATTTTGTATTCACGCATAATTTATGATGTTGTATTCACGTAAAATTTGTTTCAGTAGTACAATGAATTTGTTATAACACCTTTTTTTTATCTTGTTGCATGCCTCGAGCCACGATGGCGAGGAAATGTCTCCGTTACACAAAATTTTTTGTTTCTACTACACATAAAAATGTTTCTATAGTACGGAACACGTGTTTCCATCAATAAGAAAAAATGTTTTCATTACACGGAAGAAAGATGTCTCTATTGCAAAAAAAGCATGACACGCTAAAAAATTGGAAGTGATTTGCTAGATTTATTAGTTGGTAAGCTTCATAAAAATCCAGGCTGAGTTTCCTTTAAAATCTCAAAATTAGATGCATCTGGTGTATTGCATACAAATAGTTGTCCATATTTTTCATAGTCACTAAAATTATTCCTCGTAAATTTAACGTTTTATTATATAGAAATATTTCGTTTGTTTATTGCTAATCCTACCATTTATAGAAACTAGGACTATAAAAATCCTGGTATTACCGATTTGTAGCGGGAGCCTTTTCAAAACAATGGTATTTAAATACTTTCCGTCCAAACATTGTCTATCTCTTCCAAGTTTTCCTTTTCTGTTTGCTTTCTCAGAAGGCTCCAGAGCGGCCAAGCGGGTATGCCTGTGATTAAGAAAGATGATAAGGTGCCCATGTGAAGATAGATCCGATGATGTATTTACGGTGACAGGAGTTTCGCATTAAATAATCAATTAATGTTCAGAGGCACCGCATACGCCAACGGCGGCGGTGAATTCGCGGCCGCCGCCCGGCTTCTCCGCTCGTGCAGCTGGGCCCCTCCCCCGCGTGCTCCTTCGCTGCCACCCGAGAGCAGCGCGACGAGCTATTTTTTAACTCATTCCTTAGAGTTATAAACCCTAAGAGAATAAAATTTTACATAGAAAACAAGTTCTCTAATAAAATTTTTCATCGTGTAACTAAGCTCCTTAATCTCTCTAATGAATTTTTAACGGTCTTTATTTTAAAAAAACAACTATACCCTCTGATAATAAAAGTGCTCTAATAATGAGTCGCCTCTCTCCTCCACCATACTCTCCGCTTTTTAGAAAGAAGAGAAAAAATCCACCTTATATTGCAGCAATCTTACTGCGGTGAAGGTAGAGCCATCAACGAAACAATGGACTGCAAACTTTATAGACGTAAACTTAGGTAAGACATATGAGTAGTAGCATGCTATAAAAGTAAGGGAAACACCCCATCCCTTGTCAAATATAAGTCGGTTTTAATTTTCACGGTCTCTAATACAAGATTTTGACTATAATTTTTTTTACCATAATATGTTATTAAAAATAATACAAAGTATATAGTATGAAAAAATTTTACAAGTCGAATCTAATAGTGTTATTTTCATAAAATGTACAAAGTATTTTTACACATACTACTAGTTAAAGTTTAAAAAATTGTTTGCACACATCTCAGGACGACCTACATTTGAGAACGGAGATAGTACAACTGTGGCGAAGTTGATCAATTCAGCAAAATACAAATCACGGAGCTGAGAAAGTGTGGTAAGCTCGTGTTAATGAAATGACGCATCACCATGGGCAAATTCTCGCAAAGTGGGCATCCAACCAGAGACACCTAAAGTGCTCTCATTTTCCCCTCCTCATGAATTTAGCACTCTTCTTCCACTGTGGTCCCTCCTCTTCTCCTCTTCGGTGTTCGCCGCCATTGAGTTCGGTGAGGGTCTTGACCTATGTAAAAATGTAGTAGTTTAGTAGTTAGACCTAGTGTTTTTAGGTCTTCATTTCTTAGTGGTTCTTCTTCTCCAAGCTTCGCTGTTCGCCTCCACTGGTGCTCCGTTGCTCCTCTAGCATCCGACAGTTTCCCTCGTCGATCATGGAGATCCACCATCCTTGTATAATATGTGCCTCTCAGGCTCCTTCCTCGCACAGATCCATCTTCCCCAGCGACGACGGCTTTCAATTTCTTGGCGCTTGAATCTTGGTAAGCCTTGCCCTCAGCTTTTGCTGGTTGGATTTGGCGCTGGTCGTAGCTTCTTCCTGTTGCTCCTTTTCTTTAGGTCAATATGGCCTTCTTCCCCTTGAAGTTGGATCAATCGCAAATCATGCACCCACAGCGTAGATTTGGGAGGTTGCCAGGGTTGGAAGTCCCTTTATCAATTGTCTCTGGTGACTTATGTGGCGCACTTGGGTGGGTCACCGATGGTTTGCCTGCGCCAGATCCCCAATGCTGCCATCCACTACCTCGGATGTCGAGGCTCTTGCTACTTGCTGCCATAGTGGCTATTTTTCGATGGAATTTGCACGGATGTCCTGGGCATGAGGGTAGGAGCTTCCCTAGCTGCCACTAACGGTAGTGTCTCCAGCAAAGTCGACAACATAGGGACTGTTTTGTGCTTTTTCTTTTTTATCCAAGGTCCTCTGTGTAAAAGGATGAATCCCTTATGTAATTTTTGTATCTTTTGTGGGTTCTTCTGTAAAATCACGGTGTACCAAACCTACTTCCTCTGATTTCATAAAAGCTATCACTTTGGAGATTGATCTGATCTTCAAATACAACTTTGACCACTAATATCTATTGTAATATGTTTATAAAATCCGATAAAGTATATATTAAGAAATTATTTTTCGAGATAAATTTATACATGTAATTACTTTAAATTAGTAGCTCTAGTGGTAGCATTAGGTTATGTATATTTGTCCTTTCTCTATTTGACAGTCAAGCAGTACTTCATTAGTGCCACTGTGTCACAGGGCTAAACTTCTTTCCAATTTCTCCGTCAATCACGCGCTCGCTCTTGGTTCGCCGCAATGATTAGCCGCCAGTACTACTGCAAGAGCTAAAGCACGCAATAAACATGCGGCCGGCTTTCTACTCTTGTCAAAAGGGTCGGTCAATGGAATCGTGTCATCAGCCTCACCACGGCCAGCTCAACCACCATGCGCCTCGTCAGCGGCTTAATTATCTGTTTGCCTCGCAAACTTACAAAACCCAACTACTTGCTCACCGGGCAGACAATGACGGGATGTATTGGTAGCAACTTGTCTTCTCGTTTCAACGGTCGAGAATTGAGCATGGAGACAGGTACATATTGACAACGAAACCGATATCGGAATGTCTTCCGTGTGGTGCTTGCCCAGAAACCAGTGCGCTTTTCCTTTCCCTCGGCCTCTCTGTTCTTTTTCCCAGCTTTCACAGGTTTATTCCAGATCTAAGTCTCCTCCTCTAGAGGGGATCCTACTCATCTTTCTAGCTTGTACATTAATTAGTAATAACTTTTTATTTTTTTATCGTGTGTTTTTTTGGATCTGAACGGTCATCTCAGCTTTGGTCGTCATAGACGGGTCCTCTCGTCGACGGATCGGTGATTTCCTCCGTCAAACATTAGTTGGAGGTTTATACAGTAGTCTTAGATAGTGCTCTTCTTCTTTCTCCGGTGTTTTCAGCTCCGTCGCCGCTTGCAAGGGCGGCTTCAGTCTGCTCGGCTTGGTGGCTTCGGTACACTTCCTCTCCTCCTGCGTGGGCTAGTTGCGGTAGTGATTGCCCTTTTCTTGTTGCTCCTCGCCTTGTGGGCAACATGGTCCTCCTCCCCTTTGAGCCGACAAACTCATTAACTGCCTAGTTGATTGGGAGGCTCCTAGGGCTGACTCTCATCAACTTTGTTACGGACATGCTTCCAAATGGAAACCACATGCCGAAAACTATCTATAGAGCTAAGAAGGTTATTTGCCCCTTGGAAATAAAAGTAGAAAAAATACATACATGTAGGAATGCTGTATCCTATATTATAAAGAGTATGCGAATTTGCATGTATACCCAGTGTGCAAAGCTTCTCATACAAGCGTAGGAATGATGGTGATGATGTTGATTATAGCATGGAGGTGAGGAAGGAGACTCCTGTTAAGTTTGCTTGGTACTTCTCTCTAATTCCCGGTTTGAAGTGCTTATATGCGAACCCTAAGGAGGCCAAACTGATCCATTGACACGCAGAGGAGCGTACAGATAATGGAATATTGAGAAACCCAGTAGATTCTTTACACTGGAAAATATTGACAGGAGGAATGCTATGTTCAGTGAAGAGACGAGGAATGTAAGGTTTGCGTTGAGCACTGATGGAATGAACTTGTTGAAAGAGCATCTAGACCTCCAATTGGTTTTGATGGTTAGTGGCAACTCAAACTGGAATCTAATGTTTACAATGAGTGTAAGCAGGATGAATAGGTTTCAGGAAGAAGAGTCATCCAGGAAAGGATGACCACCCAAAAGTACAAAGGCAGTTTTTAGGACAAGGAGATAGCTGCGCTAGGCAGCTGTGGCACAACTGTGAAGAAGCCGGTGCTGTGCAAGGAGTTGCAAGCAAGGTGATGGTGGCTTGATGCGTCAAGGGCCGTGACTGCAGTTGGTGAAAGGTAAAGCCTAGGCTTGCTAATTTTCTTGAGTCCTTAGGAATCACCCGTATTATCAAGAGGGATGAAGCAGCAATGATCTTTGGAAGTTCCTTGTGCTCAATGCTCAGAGTGTTGGACAGTGGCACTGATGCCTTGAGGTCAGTGGCTCTGTAACAACAGTTAGTCTAATGTTTATCTGTGTGACACAGCTGTGTCACAGGTGATCTACTGCTCTATGACTTAGGTATATCTCTGTACCAGGGAAGAGCTTGTAAATGCTAAGGGACCTGCACTACAATAGTTTGTCTGCCGAGTCAGAAGACTGTTGGAGGTTCTCTCCTTATTAGGGATCAGACTTAGTTGTGCACTGAGGGCATGTAATGTGCCAAGACCGGGCTGAGTAGTTAGGCTGCATCAGTTAAGGGTTCACCTGTGTCAGCCTCGGTGACACAGGTGTCGGTCTGCTTGAGCCGGTTACCGTTGTGTGTTGTAATTAGCTGTGTCACCGGTGTCTATCACCAATGATCTACTTAATCCTACGTGGCATGAGTGCAACGGTCGGGTACCTGTGAACCCTATAAATAGGGGACTAGGTGAAAGGACCGAAGGTGCCGATTAGAGGGGGGATGAATAGGAGGCTAACAAAAAATACTTCTTTTAACTTGATTGAACAGGTTAAGCCTTAAACAGGAACCAGGGTTAGCTAGCTGTGTGACAGGTGAGTGACACAGGCAACAGATGATGTGTAAATTAGCATGCAGCTGTCACACAGGTGCCTAACACAGGTGTTCTAAGGACTTGGTAAATGATGAGCAATCAATGTGCCTGTGTAACAGGTAACTGACTCAGGTGTGAGATAAGATATATAGCAACTGAGACACAGCTAATGAAACACAGGTATAAAGGAGATCTATAACAGATGAACAGAATAAGTCTAAGATCTCACAAGCAAGTAAGCAAGCAGGAAGCTAAAGACAATACAGGAAAGTATTCAAGGAGACAGTGTGTTTTTCACCGAAGTTCCCAACTCTTCACAGAGTGGTACGTCTCCATTGGAGAGGCTACTCCGAAGAGATCGCCAGCACCGAATCGTGCTTGTTCTTCGAGTACTTGACGTTCAGGCATCTTTCTTTGCTTGTGGAAGTCCTTTTGCTTGCAGCAGGTAGACTTCAATTCACCTTCACAAACGTCTGGTTCAGCCCACACAAACTTGGGTGATACCAGCGACTCCTACGCCCGTCTAGGAGTATACACTCCAAGAGTAATAGATTCAGCAGCAACAACTCTTGGAGGAAACAATGCTCTTTGCTCAAGAACTTTAACTCTCCTGAACTAACACTTAGGAAACTTTGACTTTTGTTCAGTGGGAAGAGGCTTTGCAACGGTTGAATATGATTCACTGGATTGGCAAAGGTTGGTTGAGGACGAAGACCTCCCCTGGTCCCCTATTTATAGGGTTCACAGGAACTTGACCGTTACACTGTTGCCACGTAGGATTAAGTGAATCACCGGTGTCAGCCACCGGTGACACAGCCAATCACTCCGCCCAACTGTAACCGGCTCAAGCAGACCGATACCTGTGTCACCGGAGGCACACACAGGTAAACCCTAAACTGACATAGCAGCACTACTCAGCCTGGTCTTGGCACATGACATTCCCTCAGGGCACAATACTCTTTGAAACCTAATAAGGAGAGTAGCTCCGACAGTCCTCTGACTCAGCAGACAAGCCATCGCAGCGCAGGTTCCTTAGCGTTTACAAGCTCTCCCCTAGTACAGAGATGTACCTGAGTCACAGAGCGCTAGACCACCTGTGACACCGCTGTGTCACACCGGTGACTCTAACCCTTAGGGTTTTCTACTGCTAGCACTGCAGAGTGCAAGCACAAAACCAGTTTCACACTTGTGCAAAACTGTTGACACCGGGCCACTAACCTCAAAGCATTAGTGCCACTATCCAACATCCTGAGCATTGAGCAATTAGAACCTCCACAGATCATTACTGCATCATCCCTCTTGGTAGTACGGGTTTTCCTATGGACTCAAAGAAACTAGCAAATCTAGGCTTTACCTGCCCACCAACTGTAGTCACGGCCCTTGACGTATCAAGCCACCATCACCTTGCTTGCAACTTCTTACACAGCACCGGCTTCTTCACAGTTGTGGCACAGCTGCTTAGCACAGCCATTTCTTAGTCCTGGAAACCATCCTTGTACCTTTTTGGTGGTCATCCTTTCCCTGATGACCCTTCTTTCTGGAACCTACTAACCTGCCTACACTCAATGTAAATGTTAGATTCCAGTTTGAGTTGCCATTAACCATCAAAACCAACTTGGGGTCTAGATGCTCTTTCAATCTCCCCTTTTTTGGTGGTTAGTGGCAACCCATTCAACAAATTCGCATAACGATTTGAATAGAAGATACATGTGCAGGTTGATCAGAATATACTCCCCCTGAGGCTGTGCACAGCAGATTTGCTTTAACTTACTAATGCACAGATTATGATTTTGGATATGGGCAGTATTTTTCTTACAACTTACACTTTTATCAGTTCAGAGAATTGAATAGATTATAAAGCATGATTGAACTGAACTGATATATGTTGCTTCCGATGCGGTTGTAATGACCAGAGTATATGAATATGAGTCAAAGCAATATGAGAATATCGAAGTATAGATTCACAATGGTAATATGTATCAGAGCATAAATAGCATAGATTCATAATGGATATGTGTCAGAGCATACATCACTGGTCATGTGTATAAGAGTGCCAATAGGCATGTGTATCAGAGCATGAGCCAGTAGACATATGTATCAGAGCATAATTCTTAACGTAATTATATGAATAAGAGCATAAGTAGATACAAAGCTTCATACAAGAAGATATATGCATCATAGCAACAATATTAAGAAGACATGTACATCAGAGCAACAAAATTTAGCATAAACTACTTTATCAGAGTATTACTGAAATATTACTTCATCAGAGCAAAATAGAAGACTTAGTAGTAACTTGCTAAATCAGATCAAAAGATTAGTTAATTGTAATCAAGACAGAGGAATCAGAAATAAAACAAGTCTTGATTACACCAGAAAATATAATTTTCTCTCCCTCTGTATCCAAAATACTCTCCCCCTATCTCTTTAATCTCTCCCCCTTACACACATCTCTCCCCCTTTGACACTAAAACACAAAAAAAAGGTTGAGGAGAAGAAACATTCAGAGCTTGGTCTTCAATAGCTGGAGAACTTCTGATAGCTGAGCCTGCATGAGATCAACTTTGGAGTGCAGACTGTTGACTTCTGTTCGAAGCTGGAGGTTCTCTCGGCGCAGAGCTGCAAACTGAGTTGGCATCACTTTGTTCTGATAGGCTCTGGCTGCTGCTTGAGACATAAGAGAGGAGGACAGAGTGCCATCTTCAGCCACCTGTGTCACAGATACTAACTCAGCTGGGTTAGCTGCAGGAGTATCAGCGGTGACACCGGTAGGCACTTGGACCTGAGGCACAGGCACTTGGGGGCAGGCGCTTGAGGAGTTGTGGGAGCAGCGGTGTCACCGGGAGCTGACACAGCTAGTCCTGGAGAATCTCCAAAGAGGGCTGGAACAGCAACCTCATCAGGATGATCATCAGCCTAAGGCCTGAGCTGGGTCTTGATGGTCTTCACTGAGATGTCGAAGGTTGATTTTGGAAGACCTGTTCTCTGAAGGATCATAAACATGATGTAGGACCCATATCTGAGCTTGGGTTTCTTATTCTTCTGGACAGCATCAATCTCATGGAAAATGTATCTGGCCACATCAAAGTGTACATTCTTGGCAATATGCACCAGCACTTGCCAAACTGAGTTGTAAACAGCATCTGTATTGCCTCCCTTAGGCTGAAGAGTGACATTGAGAATTTTGACCAGATGCTTGGCTGTGATTGTAATGCCCTTGAAGTACACATGATCTGATGGGGCATTTGCAGGGAATGTAAAATTTCTTGGATAAAATCTTCTTCTGTCAGCATTGGAGACAGGCTCAAGCTTGAACAGATTTGGCATCCCAGGCTCCAATGGTGCATGAAACAGACTGTTGAACTCTGGAGCTGTGATGGAAAGCAGCTGGCCTCTTGTCTTCCATAACATGACATCTTGATTCTCTTGTTCTATCTAGACTGTGGCATAAAACTCCTTAATGACCTCTAGGTCATAATCTTGTTGAAGATTGCATATGAACTCCAGACCTGAGGCTTGGATGAGAGATTGAAGACTCTGCAGTCTGGTGTCAGTCAGGGCAGACCAATCGATGGCCTTGCAATCAATAAATCCTTGGAAGCAAGGATTTCATGGTATACACCCATTTGAAGATCAGTGTGAAATCTAGGGTTTGAGCATGATGCATCCTGATATTCCTTGTCTTCACTAAAATATGGGCAAGCTGACCTCATTCTTACAAAAGCACTTGTGCTCATGGAGGCAACTTTGCTTCTTGATTTCTTGGGATCACCTTTGGGAAGCTTCTTGGCCACAGCTCTGGAGATGAACTGCATTTGATTTGCCTCAGTCCTCAAAGCATGGGAGAAGATGTAATAATACTTAGTTTCCAGGTCTTCTTCTCCAACTGAGGGACTAGGAGAGCTGTCTTCCTGTTCAGTCTCTTCTTCCTCTTCCTCTGTGGCTGGTTCAGCACTGGGAGATGAACTTTTTGCTTGGTAATCTTCATCAGAATCAGCTCTAATTTCTCTTGGCCTTGGTGGAGTTACAGACACTCCTCTACCATCATCTGATGAGCTCTCGGAGCTATCTTCTTGCTCAGCTGATTGACTTGCCTGTGCCACAGGTGAGGACACAGGTGCTTGAACTGAAGGAGCTGGGTCAGCTGGCGGTGGCACAGGTGATGGAGACTGGTGCTGTTCTGGAGCTTGAGCTTCTTGTGCCTATGACACAGCTGGCTGAGGCAGCTGTGGACTTGAAGGTTTGACAACTTCAAAAGACTTTACTGATGCAGACTTGGGAGATGAAGGCTCTTGGGCCTCTGTGACAACTTGTTCTTCTGCCTCCGACACCAAGAATTGTGAAGGAGAATCTGCTTTTGAATGTCCAACGAGGAGAGGGATTCTACACTTGTAGAGCTTTGAGTTCTTCTACTCCTTCTTTGATAAGTCTGAAGATCTGACTTGGCTGGGCTGGCGACCTGTGACACAGGTGGTCGCATCTCCTTCTTTAGCTCTTTAATGGCAGGCGTTTGTTGTTCAAACTGAACTTTTAAGGATGGCTTGGAGCTCTGAGTTGTCTCTGAAATAATTTCAACATATGCCTCTGGCTGTCTCTTGGCTTGAGGTTCATCACTGATCACAACAGTTTCTGATCTTTTCCTCTTTGGAGTTTGAGCAGGTGCAGTAGCAGGAGGTGATGTAGGCTTGGAAACTTTTGGAAGCATAGCTTGTTTGAGCTTGAGCTCAGCTCTCAGAGCAATTTTCTCAGGACTTGCTTTAGGAATCCGGGAGGTTTCTGCAGGCTACTCGACATGAGCTACAGCCTGTTCTTCCATTGGGGCTTTAGGTTCTCTGACCACGATGCCAATAGGCTGAGAGGCTTTAGCAAGTCTTGCCACTTTCTCTTGTCTGAACTTAGCAGCCTCTGACATGGCTTTCTGCTTTCTTATACCAGCAAGAGTGGCAGTTCTGGCTAGAGCCTTGCCACGTTTTTGTTCGGAAGCTTGCACTGCTATGAGAGTTTTATATCTCTGAAAACTTTCTTTGCTTTTGCCTTGAACAGCTTTCAGTTTCTTCAATTCAGCTTCTCTCATTTCCTTTTGTTTGTGAAATTTTTTAAGCTTTGCTTGACTCTTTCTGGCTTCTTCATAGATTTCTAGTCTCTCTAGGGCTAAGGCATCTTGTTTGGCCAATTCTTCTGAAGAGAAGATGGTCAATGGACCAGCTGAAGTTTCTCTTTCAGCTTGCTCTTTTGCCTCTAGCTGTTTGTGAAGCTTTTGAGCTTTAGCAGCTTCCCATTGTTCTTCAGCCTTTTTCATCCTTAGTGTGGCCCTGAGCCCTATTGGGATGTCATCCCCAATATCTGAATCTGAAGGGGTTGCTTGAGTGACAGGTGGCTTAGAAGTTGAAGACTTTTGAGCACATTGAGTTTTGCTCGCACTTCTTTTGGCAACTACTCCCCTTTGCTTCTGCCTCTTGGCTGCTTCCTTTCCCAAAGATGTGTGCTCAACAGAAGCTGATGATCTTGTCCTCTTGGGTGGAGCATGCTGAGCTGAGCTGGATTTACCAGCTTGAGAAGCTGATTTCTTTGCAACTGTTTTCCTCTGCTTGTAAGCCCTTTGGCTTGCCTTTCTTCTCTCAGCAAGCTCTACTTTCTGTCTCAGTCTTTCTCTTTCTTGGTCTGAATCTAAAATATTTATCTCAAAGCTGGACTGCTCTGGATCAAACCACTTGACCCTACTGTCAGCCCTATCAGAATCTGAAGACATCTGTAGAAACAAGATAGATAAGACAGAATATAGGTAAGAGGTGTTCCTGAGATGCAAAAGATAGTAGCTGTGTGAGACACCTGTGTGAGAATGGGGAGAGTGGGGACTTGGTAACAAACCGAGGTCTCAGCCTATTGAATAGACTTGCCTGTGTGACAGGTGAGACCCTAGTGGTGACACAGCTACGTGAAAGGATCTCAGGAGTCGACTAGAGGGGGGGTGAATAGGTCGGCTCTAGAAATTTAAAACCTAATGGGCTTTACTTAAAATAATTAGGCCAATCCTACCAAGATGCAAGCAACTGACTCTCAGGTAGATGACTCAGGTAAGAGCAAGCAGAGCAGAGCAGAGACAACTATGTGTCAACTGAGTCTCAGGTGAGTGACTCAATTGTGTGCAACAGATAGACAGAATAGTAAAGGAGACAACTTGCTATTGGTGTCAACTGAGTCTCAGGTGGAAAACTCAGTTGAGTGCAGTAGAGTGTGTACTAGATATAACAGCACAAGTAAAAGCAAACCATACAAATGAACAAGTAGACATAGAGGTTTGTTTTACCGAAGTTCCCACTTTTTGCAAAGGGGTACGTCTCCGTTGAGGAAGCTGCTTTCACAGCCGGCACTGAACCGTGCTCTTTCCTCGTTCACTTATCTTGTGTGGAATCCTTTTGATCTCACCGCAGCAAGACAGGCAGACCCAAATCGCCTTCACAAACGCTTGGAGGCAGCCACACAAGACTTGGCTTGCTCACCAACGACTCCAACTTCCCGGTCTTGGAGCAGACGAACTCCAAGAGCTCTCTCAGTCTCTTGGAGGAACCAGTACCATGAACACTCAGTTCTGAAGCACTCAAGATGTGAAGCAACTCTCTCTCACGGTGGATGCACGCAGGCAACGCTCTCTCGGAGACTAAGAGCTCTTTCTTGCAATAGCAGGGTGCTTGCTATGGTAGAGGTAAAGGTTGAGGTCGAAACCTCCCCAGGTTCCCTATTTATAGGGTCCCTGGCAGCTAGCCGTTACCCTCATGCCACGTCAGACAAAGAGCCACCAGACACACCTATCTGAGACTCAGCTAACATACACTTGGTAACCTACTAGCCACGGCCGAGCTACCCACCTGAGTCTCAGATGCCAAACTCAGGTGGACTCGGTTGCCTCAGGCAGCACCTGAGCACAACACAAGCCGGCTCACTACAAGCCTTAAAACTGATTCAGGAGGACAATGGACTCACCACTGCCACTGACCAGCTCGCTCAGAATCTTGGCATTGGTTCCAAGCTAACAACTGAAGATGACAGCCCTTGAAGACGCACAGCGAACCCCTTGACGCAGATCCACTAGTTTCCTAGCTCCTCCAGGTCTTATCCAGCTTGCAGTCACGGTCCTTGAACTCCATCAAGCCACCATCACCTCGCTTGCCCTCGAACACAGCCTCGGCTTCCTCGCAACTGAGCCTCAGGAGACTAGCTCAGCTAGCCCTTCTGACCTTCACAGTTCCTTGCTCTTTTTAGGCCTCATCATCACTCAGATGTTGTCTTGATCGATCACCTGTTCATCTAAACTCCTGTTCACACTCGTTGTAAACGTTAGATACAGGTGAGGGTTGCCATTAACCATCAAAACCAAACCTTGGGGCTAGATATTCATCCTTCCACTCTCCTTGGGACTGGATGCACTTTCACTACGTGCAGAGGCGGAAGGCAGATTTTAGAAATCTAGAGTTTTACTGGTTTTCGGTGGTTAATTTTGAGTAAGATAGGTTCTGGAAGATTATCTGGAGCTAAACCAACCCTAACATCTAACAATGCGCTACTAGATTAGGCTTTAGAGCAAATTCATAAGCCCTAAGAAAGAACAAGCGCAAAGTAGGGCTGGCGGAAGCTTACTTTGAGCAAAGATTGATAATGCGCGGATGAATTGATGCTGGAGCTCTTCAGAAAGATTTCTCCGATGCTTCGAAAGATTTCGAGGGGCGGAAATGTCGATTTCGTCGAGAACTTGAAGTTTTGGCACAAGGCGGAAGTTTGGGGTTTTAACGTAGAACGTGGGTTCTGTGGAAAACGTATCGACGCCTTATATAGGCCGAAGGGGTGTAAGGTGACTGTGTCACAGCTGACAGAAGGACCTTTGACACAGGTGAGTAGACAGGATACCCTAGGACTTACGGAGATCAAGAGCATTCACCTAAGACATAGATGGATAGCTCAGGTGACAAGTATTTCATCCATAGAACACCAAGACAGGGAGAATTTGATAAGAGAGCAAGCATATGGGCACTATCAGGGGATCCTTATGCAATCTTCCCAATGTCAGTTTGCTAGAAAATCAATCAAGCAAAACTAAAACTGACATGAGTCGATTTTAAAAATAGGTACACATTAATGTGCACACACAGCTGAAAAAGAAGATCTCTACTCTATGCACATAACACATACACCTGTGACACAGGTGATCAACACAGATGAGCATGTAAGGCATATAAATGGTAGAACATATGAGCAAGACACCAAGCCAATCCTTTTTATTGAAGATTAGAGACATCAATGATATTCAATTCACTCCTCAGAGCACAGAACCTAGTCTCATCTAAGGGCTTGGTGAAAATATCAGCTAATTGTTTTTCAGTCCTTACATGGCACAGCTGTATATCTCCCTTCTCAACATGATCTCTCAGAAAGTGGTGTCTCACTTCAATGTGTTTGGATCTTTGGTGGTGTACTGGTTTGTTGGCTAACTTAATTACATTTTCATTATCACAGAAGAGGGGCACTTGATTAAAAGATATGCTGAAATCTTTCAAGGTCTGCCTCATCTATAATAACTGAGCACAACAACTACCAGCAGCTATATACTCAGCTTCTGCTTTTCCACTAAGTTTTGTTTCTTGGATGACCAGGACACTAATGAATGCCCTAGACATTGACAAGTACCAGAGGTGCTTTTTCGGTCAACCTTACACCCTGCATAGTCACTATCAGAATAGCCGTTAATGAGTTAGAAACAGCAGTTAATGAGTTAGAAGATCTATTTCTATAGTTGATAGCCTGAGCAATAGATGATATGACATGAATTCTCTTAGGCTTACTATCACCTGCAACCTTAGACAGAGAGGTTAGTTGGCTGCGTGTGTTACCAGTGACACTGGTGGGTACACAACTGTATAAGGCACCGGTGGCACAGGTGACTGTCACCTTTGGAACCCAGATGGCCGGCAACCACTTTGTCAAGTGTCTGCGACCTATATACTTAGCCACAACCTTCCCTTTTCTGTCCTTCTGCAAGACATAGGATGGATTGGATGGGATGTTTATCATCTTCCTATTTCTCTGTATATGACCAACAAGTTCGTTGTCATCTGTTCCTACCTGTCTCACAAATTTTTCTGCAAGATTAAAATTAGTAACAACAGGTAGTTTATCCTTATTAGCAGAAGGATTGTAACCCAGGCATTTTTGGCCATCATTCTTTCTGAGCATTTCAGCTCTGATGAGCTGATAATTTTGCATGCCAATATTGGCAGTGCATAGGCCTTTTCTCATGAGCCTTTTAAGCTCTTCTAACTCTTCCTTGAGCTTGTTGTGCTCATCTGCATCCACATAGTTAGTAATCAGAGGTTGAAGCCTCTTTTGAGTCATCAACTACACAACCTATGGAAGTTAGAATATTTATGCGACTAGCACAGTTTAAGCATGATTCAATAGCAGCATGAGTAGGCAAAGATGCATCAGTAGATATAGAAGAAATATCATTGCACATAGAATGCTTTGCCTTGAGCTCCTCATGCTCCTTAATCAGAAGCTCATGAGCTACCTTGAGCTTCTCATGAGCTATCTCCAGGTTTTCTTGGTCTAGCCTGAGGTTTTCTCTGTCATCTGTAACCTCATCATATGATTCACTCAGCTCCCTGAGTTTATCTCTTAAAGAGATGTTTTCCTTCCTCTCCTTGCCATAGGCTTTATCTGTTCTTTCAAGAATGCCCATTAGTTCGCATAATCAGAAAAGTCATCCTCAGTAAGTACCTTTGAACCTTTGGCCATGAAACACAAAGGGGCAGAAGTGGATGGCAGTTGATCAGCTTCAGCACTGAACTCGGAGCTGTGTGACCTGGCTGTGTCACAGCTGGGTATATCAGCCATGCTGATGGCGATCCCAGCAACTTTGATCTTCATCCTCTGACTCTTCTTCTGAGCCCGAATCCTCAGATACCCAAGCCTGTCCAACATAAGCTCTGGCAGTGGCTTTATTTTTGGAGTAGGTTGGATGCTTGCTGTTGAAGGTCTTCTTCTTCCCATGGAAGTCCTTCTTCTTTCTGTACTGGCTGTTGTCCTTTCTCTTGGTTGGACAATCAGCAGCAAAGTGGCCTTCCTTGCCACACTCGAAGCACTTGTTATCTTTTGACAGCTTCTTCCCTCTGAATCTGTCACCTGATCCAAGCTGCTTCTTCTTCTTGTAAAACTTCCTGAAGTTCCTTGTGAGGAGGATGAGTTCACTCTCTTCTCCGCTGGTCATCTCCTCATCAAGTTCTTCACTGCTATCACTCTCAATCTGTGATGTTGAAGCAGTAGTCTTCAAGGCAATATTTTTCTTGATAGCTGGAGAGGAGCTTTGCTTGCCTTCTTGCTTAAGCTCCATCTCATGTGTTAGGATCCTTCCTAACACTTCTGTGGGCTTCATTTGCTCAAACCCATCTTTTTCCTTCAGCATGAGAACAAGTGTTCTGTAGGCTTTTGGAAGCACTGACAAGAACTTCTTGATCACGTCTTCATCTTCCACTCGGTTGGAGCCTAGGGCCTTCAGCTGGTTGGTGATAATGGTGAGTCTTGAAAACAGAGAATTGATGTCTTCACCATGCTCGAGTTCAAACCTCTCCAGCTTTGATTCCAGAAGGCTCCTCTTTGACTTCTTTAGAGTGTCACTGCCTTCATGGATCTGCTCCAAGGTGTCCCAGATATCCTTAGCAGAGTCCATGGTGCTGACCCTGTTGAAGTCATGCTCTTGCAAACCCATAAATATAGCAGTGGCAGCCTTAGCATTGTTCTGAATGTTTCTCTTGTCGTTTACGCTAAGAGCAGCTGGGTCTGCCAACCTGTAGCCTGTACAAACAACTTCCCACACATCTGGATCAATAGAGATAAGATGCATTTGCATCTTTCTTTTCCAGAAGGCATAATTAGTTCCATTGAAAACAGGTATTTTACCCTCATAGCCCGACATCCTTTACTCTGGCTGTTAGGCCAAATCAAAGAGCAACCTGCTCTGATACCAATTGAAAGGACCGAAGGTGCCGACTAGAGGGGGGTGAATAGGAGGCTAACAAAAATTACTTCTTTTAACTTGATTGAACAGGTTAAGCCTTAAACAGGAACCAGGGTTAGCTAGCTGTGTGACAGGTGAGTGACACAGGCAACAGATGATGTGTAAATTAGCATGCAGCTGTCACACAGGTGCCTAACACAGGTGTTCTAAGGACTTAGTAAATGATGAGCAATCAATGTGCCTGTGTAACAGGTAACTGACTCAGGTGTGAGATAAGATATATAGCAACTGAGACACAGCTAATGAAACACAGGTATAAAGGAGATCTATAACAGATGAACAGAATAAGTCTAAGATCTCACAAGCATGCAAGCAAGCAGGAAGCTAAAGACAATACAGGAAAGTACTCAAGGAGACAGTGTGTTTTTCACCGAAGTTCCCAGCTCTTCACAGAGTGGTACGTCTCCGTTGGAGAGGCTACTCCGAAGAGATCGCCAGCACCGAATCGTGCTTGTTCTCCGAGTACCTGACGTTCAGGCCTCTTCCTTTGCTTGTGGAAGTCCTTTTGCTTGCAGCAGGTAGACTTCAATTCACCTTCACAAACGTCTGGTTCAGCCCACACAAGCTTGGGTGATACCAGTGACTCCTACGCCCGTCTAGGAGTAGACACTCCAAGAGTAATAGATTCAGCAGCAACAACTCTTGGAGGAACCAATGCTCTTTGCTCAAGAACTCTAACTCTCCCGAACTGACACTTAGGAAACTTTGGCTTTTGTTTGGTGGGAAGAGGCTTTGCAACGGTTGAATATGATTCACTGGATTGGCAAAGGTTGTGAGGTCGAAGACCTCCCCTGGTCCCCTATTTATAGGGTTCACAGGAACTTGACCGTTACACTGTTGCCACGTAGGATTAAGTGAATCACCGGTGTCAGCCACCGGTGACACAGCCAATCACTCCGCCCAACTGTAACCGGCTCAAGCAGACCGATACCTGTGTCACCGGAGGCACACACAGGTAAACCCTAAACTGACATAGCAGCACTACTCAGCCCGGTCTTGGCACATGACATGCCCTCAGCGCACAACACTCTCTGAAACCTAATAAGGAGAGTAACCTCGACAGCCCTCCGACTCAGCAGACAAGCCATCGCAGCGCAGGTTCCTTAGCGTTTACAAGCTCTCCCCTAGTACAGAGATGTACCTGAGTCACAGAGCGCTAGACCACCTGTGACACAGCTGTGTCACACCGGTGACTCTAACCCCTAGGGTTTTCTACTGCTAGCACTGCAGAGTGCAAGCACAAAACCAGTTTCACACTTGTGCAAAACTGTTGACACAGGGCCACTAACCTCAAAGCATTAGTGCCACTGTCCAACATCCTGAGCATTGAGCAATTAGAACCTCCACAGATCATTACTGCATCATCCCACTTGGTAGTACGGGTTTTTCCTATGGACTCAAAGAAACTAGCAAATCTAGGCTTTACCTGTCCCACCAACTGTAGTCACGGCCCTTGACGCATCAAGCCACCATCACCTTGCTTGCAACTCCTTGCACAGCACCGGCTTCTTCACAGCTGTGGCACAGCTGCCTAGCACAACCATTCCTTAGTCCTGGAAACCACCCTTGTACCTTTTTGGTGGTCATCCTTTCCCTGATGACCCTTCTTTCTGGAACCTACTAACCTGCCTACACTCAATGTAAACGTTAGATTCCAGTTTGAGTGAGAAGTGTGAGAAGTTGTGAGTGCAGGCTACAGGTTGGAAGACACCATCATACCTAGCATAAATGACAAAAGAAACATCCAGAATAATGTTAGGGCTGCTAGGGCTATATTCATGGGTCTTCAGGAGCATGACTTCAACAGAGTCAGTATCATGGACTCTGCCAAGGAAATATGGGACACCTTAGAGCAGATTTATGAGGGCAGCAACACTCTGAAGAAGTCTAAGAGAACCTTGCTGGAGTCAAAGCTGGAGAGATTTGAGTATGAGCATGGTGAGGACATCAACTCCCTGTTTTCAAGACTCACCATCATTAGCAACCAGCTAAAGGCTCTAGGATCAAACCGGGT
The DNA here is from genome assembly GCA_019208055.1 of Stipa capillata. NCBI lineage: Eukaryota > Viridiplantae > Streptophyta > Magnoliopsida > Poales > Poaceae > Stipa > Stipa capillata. The sequence goes on from JAGXJF010005415.1 coordinate 182,425, forward strand.
AGATGATGAAGATGTGATCAAGAAGTTTCTGTCAGTGCTACCTAAGCCCTACAGAACTCTTGTTCTAATGTTGAAAGAGAAAGATGGGTTTGATCAGATGAAGCCCACCGAAGTGTTAGGAAGGATACTAGCACATGAGATAGAAATCAAGCAGGAAAGAAAGCACAGTCCATCCTCCTCTCTCAACAAGAATATCGCTTTGAAGACCACAACCTCAACTTCACAACCTGAGAGTGACAGCAGTGAAGACCTCAATGAGGAGATGACTAGTGGAGAAGAGAATGAACTTATCTTCCTCACAAGAAACTTCAGAAAGTTCTACAAAAAGAAGAAGCAATTTGGCTCAAGCGACAGATTTAAGGGAAAAAGGATGTCTAAGGATAACAAGTGCTTCGAGTGTGGAAAGGAAGGTTATTTTGCTGCTGACTGCCCAAACAAGAAGAAGGACAATAATCAATACAAGAAGAAAAATGATTTTCATGAAAAGAAGAAGACCTTCAACAACAAGCATCCAACATATACCAAGAACAAAGCCACTGCAAGAGCTTATGTTGGACAAGCCTGGGTGTCAGATGATTCAGGATCAAAGGAAGAGTCTGAAGATGAAGGTCAAATTGTTGGGATTGCCATTAGCATGGTTGATGTGCCCAGCTGTGACACAGCCAAGTCACACAGCTCCAAGATCAACGCCAAGACTGATCAGTCGTCATCTACTTTTGCTCCTTTGTGCCTCATGGCCAAAGAATCAAAGGTACTTACTGAAGATGACTTTCCTGATTATGCTGAACTAATGGGCATTTTGGAAAGAACAGATAAGGCCTATGACAAGGAGAGGAAGGAGAACATATCCCTAAGGGATAAACTCAGAGAACTCAGAGAAACTTGTGATGAGGTTATGGATGACAGGAAAAACCTCAGGCTAGACCAGGAAAACCTAGAGATTGCTCACAACAAGCTCATAGCAGCGCATGAGCTTCTCCTTAAGGAGCATAAGGAGTTGAAGGCAAAGCATGCCATGTGCACTGATAATTCTTTTATTATGTCTGATGCTACACCCTTGCCTACTCATGCTGTTATTGAATCATGCTTAAACTGTGCTACTCGCATAAATTTTCTAACATCCACAGGTGGTGTGATTGATAATTCAAAAGAGGCTTCAACCTCCCATGCTACTAACTCTGTGGATGTAGCTGAGCATAACAAGCTCAAGGAGGAGCTTGAAGAGCTGAAAAGGCTTATGAGGAAAGGCCTATGCACTGCCAACATTGGCATGCAAAATTATCAGCTCATTAGAGCCGAAATGCTCAGGAAGAACAATGGCTGAAAAGGGTTGGGTTATATTTCTACTGAAAAAAAGTAGACTGCCTGTTGTCACTAACCCTAATCTTGCAGCAAAATTCGTGAGACAGGCAGGTACAGATGATACCAATTTTGTTGGTCATATGCAGAGAAACATGAATGTGGTGAACATTCCATCTAACTCATCATATGTTCTGCAAAAGGACATAAAAGGAAAAATAGTGGCTAAGTATGTGGGTCGCCTGTTAGGAATCATAGTTGGCCGGAGGGCAGTATGGTAGAAGGTTATGTTTCAGAAGAGGTTGTTGAGTTCTGCACTTGTTACATAGTCGAACAACAACCTATTGGTGTGTGTTGATATTGCATGAGGGCAGACTTGAAGGACTTGTGACCATCTGAATAAAAGCATATGTCATGATACTGGCGCATATGCTATAGCCCATTTCAAGGTCTTGCAACACATGAAGGTAGTGTCCCCTTATATCATAGAACATGAGGCCAATCTAAAGCGAGAGTATCCGAAAGCAACAAATTCTTGGAGGAGGAAACACAACAAGAGATTCAACCAATGGCTAAAGAAGCGAATCATCGGGGGATCGTCAACTAACATATCGACTTCGTTGGCAAAAGGGTCATCATTCACAATCTAGACTTGGCAAGCATATGATGTAAATGGGTACATGTTCTACATGAAGGCTCAAGATGCAAAGAGCAAATACTAGAACAACTATGTCATAGAAGCCGTAGATACATCTGGGAATTAAAAATTTTATTACGGGATCATAAAAGAGATATAGCAGCTTGACTACGTAAATTTCAAGATTCACTTGTTCCAGTGTTCATGGGTCAACGTGAAACATGTGAAAGTCGACAAGTACGATATCACATATGTCAACCTCGACCGTGCCACATAGAAAAATGAATCCTTTATGCTTGCCTTCCAACTTACCCAAGTATTCTATGTAAAATACATCGCACATAAGAACTGCATAGTAGTTATGTACAGGAAAAGGAGGATTGTGGGGAGTTGAGAATATTGTTGATGAGGATGAATACAATCAATTCGACGACTTGCCACCTATTGGAGACCACATAAGCGTCGAGGAACACCAACAGGACAAAGCTTGATACATACGTGAAGATTACTCCGAAGGGCTAGTGTTCAAAGGAAATAAGCTAGTGGAATGAAGATGAATTTGAAGTAATGTATTATATCATCTTATGGATTATCTTGAACTTGAATACTTAATCTATTATATCATCTTATGGATTATATGAACTTCAAGAAATAATGTGTTATATATATATATATATATATATATATATTCCCTACATTTTCCTATATTCCTAGAGTTTGGGCGATAAAATAAAAAGAAAACAAAAAATTGGTAGCCCATGATATTCGAACCCATGACTGCTTGCTACAAGTCCAAGGCCCTTACCCCTACATGACATTGCATGACATTAAACTTACTTTACACATGTTTTGACATCAATGGACAAGAAGGCGTTGAAGGAAATCTACCTCATCGAGATTAGAGGGCAATTTGTCTACTTTTTCAGTATAAATGTCTTATCTGCTGCCGGTGAGTTCAATGAACCATATATGAATGTATTAGTAGACATGTAAATGCTACTTTATTAGCTACTAGACTGGTGTAAATGTGTTTAGATGAAATTAGGTCATTTGGACTACATTCATGTGTGGATGGATGATATCATATGAATATAATGTGTATTTTCTGTTATGTTAAAATTATGTTGTCATGTGTTATCTATAGATGAATTCTACTAAAATTTGGATGAATTTGCTATTTGCTAGGCTAAAAACAAAATATTGATCCTCTTTTTGGTACCAATTCCAAACGGCTGCAACAAATTAGCCGCTTGGGATGAGATTCATCCCACACAGCTTACCAAGGTTAACCGTTGCGGATGAGCGGTGGAACCGTAACATCATCACAAATGGCTAGTACTTAGAACCATCATGGATGACAACATTGTCAGGACCCAAAATCCATAACAGAGAGCTTTAGGTGGAATCACCCGCTAAATCGAAACGTCAACCCCGACCTCAACCCTTGGGTATCCATTCCAAGAGGAGTGGAGTGATATGGCTTCGAATAGCCCGAGACATCAACCCCGAACTTGCTCCGGCAAACTAATACGCAGATCAAGTAGGGTGATATGGTCTCCTCACTCTTGCTTACTGAGCCGGAACATCAATTCCAAACTCGTCCCGGCAAATTAATACTCGGCTGGAGTAGGATGATATAGCTCCCAAGCTCTCAGTAAAAGAGTCACTTCACAGGGGTGATTAAACCTAACAACTCTATGATATAGGCTCTGAAACCCTACCCGCATCATGTGCTTCAATAACATACACGCAGGGCACATGAGGCAGGTGAGAACAAACCGGTATCACAACAGCAACTCTACGACTGAAGGTGTGATATTATAAGTTCTTGAAACTTAACAACATAATATACACACAAGAGTTGCTTACACAGCGGAAGAGTAAAGATGGCTAAGAAGCCAAAAAGTTCAGGCCAAAAGTGGCAGCAGAACAAAACAAGCTGCCAAACCCTGGGCAGGACCACTGCCTGGGATTTCCAGCGACTAGGCGTCGTTGGTGTCGATCTCTACGTAGAAACCACCCTCGGAGGGAATGGTTTCCTCTGCAAGAAAAATGACAATGATTGCAGAGTGAGTACAAAAATTATACTCTGCAAGACTTACAAGGGGAAATTAGTAATAGATGCACAGGTATCAATAAAATGGGTTATCTGTGGACAATTTTGCGGAAAGCCAATTTACCTTTAACAATATTTATTAAGTAGATGAAAATCGACTACTAGAATACTTTTCAAAGGAGACGAGTCGAACACTTCATGATCATTCCTTACTGCAGATCACCACACCTTAGATTCCCTGACCCTTCCTCGACCACCCTGGGAGGAAGCAGTCACCAACACCTCAACCTTATAGTTGGCAAATTTTAGAGTATTGTTGTAGTTGTCTAATTCGATGCACAATCTTACCAAGCTGTCCATAACCACGGACACGGCTGTTCAAACAGTTCAAACCCTGCAGGGGTGTACATCTTTACCTACACGTATCGATCGTCTCTTAGTGCTAGGCCAATGACACACTTCACAACGTGTGCTAGCAGAGGGTGATCGAACACGACCGTTACAATGCTTTTGACCTAGGTATGAGTCACCCTTACGGGCCAGTCCATGTACATCAGTCCGGCCGCAACTGCGACACGGTCCCATAAGTTGTGAATCGAGGTACATCCCCGGTCTCCCAGACCGTGTGTCCACCCCACCCTTATATTAAGATACCACACTACATCCTTTTTCACGCACCCGGCAAATGGAAACGGCAAACTAATGCAGCTCATACACTAAGTCTAGGTAAATTATTTAATCGTGGGTGGCCCCATAATCCACCCGTGTAGAAGTACGCAAATCTCGGTTCGAAGGGACACCGGTAACCGGTCCTTGTGGGAAGACGAGACAACCCACCATGCTCCCAGCCATGGCCTCTCGTCTAAGCCCAATTATTATTAATCAAGTTCATTAGACCCTTCCCGGTGAACACCCACCTACCACGTTGACGAGGGAGGTCCAACTGGGTAAGCCCAATATAACGAGTCGGCCCAACAAGCTGGGAAAAGCCCACTCGGACGAAAGCCCAAGAAAGGCCTGCACCAGTGCAACGTCCGGGTGCCATTAAGACAGGCGTTACAGCTCATCAAGGCATACGTTTCAACCGGCATGAAGACTGGCGTTACTCGGACGGTTACTAGATGTAAATATTACAGTTAATTAGGACAGTAACCGTAGCTCAGCCGAGTGACCGAGTCGGCTAATGTGCAGGCCTATATAAGGCCGAGCCCTCCATGCAGAGGGGGTCTGGGATCTCTACACTTTCTCTAGACTCTACTAGCTTCATCTTCAACCTCCTGTACTCTCTTTTTCACGCAAGATCATCAAATACATTCAGCAGGAGTAGGGTATTATCTCCATCCTTGGAGAGCCTGAACCTGGGTAAAAGTTCTTGTGTGCACCGCCTAGATTTTCCATACACGCCTTCCCGACAATCCTATTACAAATGGATATTGCCGCGAATTCCCCGCGACAGTTGGCGCGCCAGGTAGGGGAAGCGTGCTTTGGAGCCATGATCCGGGCGGGATCTTCTCCAATCACCGGCGACAAGCTTATCGTCGGCAATGTGTCACCAATGCACATCCCGAAGGCTCGAAGTTTATCTTCGGCAGCCTTCACTTTGTGGCCGATGCCTTCGGCCAGCTGCGTCTTCAAGATCCGCGTCCTTGCCCCGCGGAGGAAGTGAAGTCCGAGCTCCGGCCCGGATCTCCTTCTGCTCTGGGCAAGGGCGAAGGACGCTCCCAGTTCGTCGCCATGGTGGGCGCCGAGTCTCTCCTTCCCCTTCTGGATTCCGAATCCGAAGGGGACGAGAGTTCGCACAGCCATACCGCCTCGGCAGAGGTGTATGTGGTTGGGGATGGCACCACCGACGACGCGGGCACGTCTACCGCAGTGGCAAGGGCGGCACTTGAGCACCTGCATACGCCCATTGGCGGACAGTCGGAGGCCGAGAGGGCCTTGGAGGCCTCTCGGCGAGCCCTCCTTGCTGAACGAGAGCGCCTCGATCAAGAGCGGGCGGCACTCGAACAGCGGGAACGGCAACCGAATGATCCTCACGGTTCGCGCAGTCGCGCGAACCGGCGATCTTCTTCAGCCGCCCGGAGGAGTCGGGCTACTCGGGCCCCACTCTTCGGCCGAGAACAGGACGGTGTCCCTGTCTTCCAGACACCAGCACAAAATCTCTTTGCGGCTGCCGCGCTGGCCGATTCACTGCCGCCTCCGGCAGACGGCCCCGCGGCAGAAATCCATCGCCGAGTCGTCGCGTTGATGAAGACGGCGGTGGAACAGCAAAATGAGGCCGAGTCGGTTAGCAACCGACTGGCCTCCCAAGCGACTCGGAGTCGGCCTTCGGGGAGCTCCGAGTCGCCCTGCCACAGTTGGATCGTCTCAGCCGAGTCGGTCCACAAATCGGCCTGACGCTCGCCAGGAGATCAACCGACTCCAGGCTGAGCGACGACAAGCCAGCTCCCACCGAGCGAACGACACCCGAGATGCTCGCGATGACATCGAGGGGCGGCGGGCAGCTCGGGTGCGGGCCGAACGACGCGCTGGCGAGGTCAACCAGCCGGGTGGCTCTGCCTCCACCGGACCGCTTTGCTTCAGCAGGCGGATTCGGTCCGAGCCGTTCCCGGACCGGTTCCGGATTGCTAGCGGCGTCGACAAGTATGACGACACAGCCAAGCCGGAAACTTGGCTTGCCGATTACTTGGTCGCTTGCAACATAGGAGGAGGCAACGAGCGTGTCGCCCTCCGAAGCCTACCCCTGATGCTGGAAGGGTCGGCTCGGGCATGGCTCAATAGCCTGCCCGAAGATAGCATCTATGACTGGAGGGACCTCCAAGAGGCCTTCGTCAAGAACTTCGAGGGCACGTATAAGCGCCCTGGGAACGCTCAAGACCTGTGGCTCTGCGTCCAGGTGAAGGGCGAGTCGGTCCGCGATTACATACAGCGCTGGACCCGGTTGCGCAACTCGATTGAGGACGT